>JAMKCH010051873.1:0-31886 GCA_023653785.1 Ophioderma brevispina | reverse complement strand
GGGCCATCAGATTGCGGTCCCATTTTGGCAAATTATTGGCCACAGGCATGTCATCCGAGTAGGCTATAAGGAGGCCAAGCCAACTCAAAGTAAAAAAAGATACTATCATGCTATCGCGTAGAAATTCTCCCGGAGGAAACAATAAGTTAGCTTAAAATCAAGAGCAATATTTCCCTAATATTAGGGGCTCATGAGTGAATATCAAATTGGATTTCATTATCAACGTTTGTAGGAATCTTTCTCGTGATCAAAGTTGTAGAATTTGGAGGGATTTGGAAGGACCCGACCCGGGGATTTGCGAATCCTATATATATGTGTAGTTTCTAGCGTACACACAGCGGCAATCGCAGATAGACACTTCTGGGTTTGTGTTTGCCCCTTTCTCGATCCCACATGCTTTGCGGTGGAGCGCCCTCTGTTGATATTACCGATTAGCAGATGGTCTTATAACTTCAAATTACAGTTGCCTGATCTGATAGTTATAAAAACAGTGGCATAACCAGACCTTTTACAAATGGGGGTGGGGTGGGGTAAGGAACAGAAGGAGTTTTCTGAGGGGACAAATTTGGCATCATTTCCGTAAGCCACTAGGTATCTCGGGGGGGGGGGGGGGTTCTACACATAGGATGGAAGGTGATGTTGGGGATATGTGCCGCCGCTAAGGACCCTCATTTGGGGACATTTCAGTTTCCAGAGACCCTAATTCTTGTCCAAAGCTATATTTTACCACAATTGATGGAATCGCATTTTTTAAAATAATTTTGGAAACCTTACCTAACAGTAAACTAGCAGTTTTAAAAATTGCTTTTGATAAAGTGAATTTAAAATCTCAGCTCCAGTGGAAACATTTATATTGCCTTTTTAAAAAACCCATACGCACGGGGGATAGAATCGAGCTACTGCGAATGGATATTATGACATGATGCCAAACACAGTTTATTTCAATTGTGAGTCGCCCAAATAGTTCTCTAGTTTAAAAAAAATCTACCGTCCTTCGTCCATTAGAAAAAGATATCATTACTAACTTCTATGCTCCAAAATTAGCACCAAAAAAAACTTGATTATCTTGATATAACGACTGGCCCGTGATATTACCGCGCGTTCACAATGTTCTGGCCCGACACCGCGAGAACAGTTTGACGTCGCGTTTCAAACTCCAAACAATATACCCATACATACTTGTATAAGTTTGTCACGTTGTATGACCACTGTATGACCAATGACGGTGACCTTTTACCCAATTTACTTATGGCCGAACTTAGGATAAAATTGCCAATCCGTGTTGATACAAAAAAAAAATACGTCAAAAAACATTATTTCCGTGGTTGTACAAGTTGAAACTGCAACATTGGAAGACAAGGGTTTGTGAGATCTTTGTATCGTGGACATTTTCAGTTAACTTGCTTTTGTTGTTGTACTCGAGGGAGCGAAATACTGGTTTCTTACGTTCTTACCCGCACTAGCTTCGTTTGAAAAACTAGAGGGCCGTTCAATGATAATGTACAGTGTTTAAGAAATGTAGACCCTTCAGGTTTCGTTACTGGAACTATCCTGCAGGTAGAATTTGTGTAGAACATCTAGTAAAGGGACACCTTTACGTCGTTTTTGACATTGGTGGGCAAGACTTCCTATGTCCCCCTCTCATATATTTACATGCCCAACATTAAAATGTTATTATTTTAGCTGTTTATTCCGTTTTTTCAGTTTCTTGATCAAATGAATAGGCCAAACAATTAAAATAAATTTTTATCACATATATTATTATACGAGGGGGGTCCTATGGCATGTATGGAAGTCTTTCCCCCGACATTTCAGAGACTCTGTTGTACTAGTACTAGTAGTAGACTCATGATTTCAGTAGTCATTGTGAGTGTCGTACCTCAGTGAAAAGTGAAACAATCTTGAAGTTTACTTGACAATGCTTGATACTTGCCATGTCCCCTGGGCCATGCCATAAACAGCTCACATAAACCCTAATCATGACTTGGTGAAATATTCATTGTCATGAGTGTGACACATGACTTGTCCATTGTCATGCATTTTTCGAAATATTCTAAAGGTCATTACATGATGCTGCCGCTTGCCGCTCAGAGCAAACCGCTAGCCTTGGTGTACGCCTCTGAGAGTTGCAGAATGACTATTTATTATAGTCAGTGTCGCTATCCGCTTGGATGGATATGTCCATGAGCGGCACCGCTCCAAGTTGAATTCAGTCAACCATGCGATTTGCCCTGGCCTGGGAAAAGCGGAAGCCCGAGCGGCAGGAGATCAATTTAAATCGGCTTGAATGCTTGTCCGCTTGGGGTCACCCTAGCGATTCTGACAGATTGCTTCGGACTAAATTGCATCATAAAGCTGTAGAGCGGCATGACACTATGTAATGACCTTAAGCTTAAGCCTTGACCCTTGTGAAATGTTGAAGTCCCCCCCCCCCCCCCCCCTTCAACAAGGCTCAGGGCCTTTTTTTTTTAACTTAGTCCCATTAATTGGGACTTCCCATGAAATGACGTTTTCTTTAACAGTATCCTTTAACATGCTATATTGAATCCCAAAACATTATGTCCATCAGCTATGACATTTTTGTGTAGCCTTCAGATTGCGACCACTGACAACATCACCTCCATCTTACCTGATTCCTATTCACAGCTTCATCACCGGTGCTTTCACATTCCACGAAACACTCTTCTCCTTTAGCAACCAGTAATATCCAATTTTAAATGTGGTGAAGTTTAAAATAGCCATACAAGAATCGGGACTTAGTCCCACTGTCAGAATCTTACAAGTCTTGGAATTTCATTAAATTTCACTTCAAAAAGAGTTGATATTTACGACTATCATTTGTAGATAACACTCTAAGGAATTACTTTCAAGGTGAATCAGGTAATATTGATTGCGTGATGCGTGAAATTATTGAAGAAATGTGAAGACAAAAATTTTGTCATACAGTTCACACTATTTTGGCATGATTCCTCCCTCCTCCTTTGATTAAGTTTAAATGCATTATGATAATGTACATATGGAGGAGTCATGCTCACAGACTGGCCTTAACTGTAAATGCCACTGCATATTGACATGTAAGAAGTTCTTTAAGAAGTCTTTAAACCTTAACTAAACAGGTAACCAGAAATGCCGGAAAGTTACACCAAAACATACTGGTTAATCAATCCTCGCTTAAAGGGGCATTCATGATTTATCACAACCTTCTGTTTTAATTCATTGATCACTATATTTGCGTCCATGAGATTGCGTCTCAAGTCGACCAAAGAAAACAGGTCGACGTGATCATAATGGATTTTGCGAAAATTTGATAAGGTTCCCCAACAAAGGCTTTACTGAAGTTGAAAGCGTTCGTTTGGGATACGTGGCAAGCGGTTTTAAAATGGACCAAAAGCATTCTGACAACAAAGCCAATTATGACGGTAAATAACTTGTTCTCAGTGGGTGGATGTTGACTCTAGTGTCACACAGGGCACAGGCACCAGGACCTCCTACAGACTTTATCGTTTCATAAATGATATGCCCGAGCAACTATAAAATTCAAGCTCAAAAAATTATCAGGCTGACAACTATATTATATATAGAGTATAGCGTCATGAGGATGATTGGCATATTACAAACTGACCTAGATAAGGTTGACAGCTTGGAAGGGAGATGGCAGATGATGTTCAACGCACAGAAATGTTTTGTTTAAGGATTAGCAGCGATTTGCTAATCCGAAAAACATCGAAAAAATCATAAAATTTAGTTTTTGTTATATTTTGTTACTGGCTGGCTATGCGAACATAAATAACCTGCCAACGTGGTGGCTTGAAATCAGTGTATTAAAGAAACAAGGCAGTTACTTTGAATCTGATTCTGTAATTTCTTACGTGGTTATCAAAATTCCGACTTGAAATCCCAAAAGCCTTCCCGGTGATTACCACAGATTTTCAGCGTGATATTGTGCACCGATCACTACAGTTTGACTCAATCACAAAATTATTGGGTTTTGTTTATTCTGTAATGGGGAAACCACAATCGGATGTTTTAGTGCGATTTTGAGATGCGCGCTGTCTGCTATTGCGGGAGGAGCGGTATGACAAATTTCCTCAATATTCAGTTTTTTCAATATTTGGTGTGATGTTTGTGTGTTTCAAAACATTTTAAAAGCAGTTATATGGAATTTGCACACTTATCCCTGATTCTAAGTTAAAAAAATGCATTTCCACATTTTTCGATCCTCGCATATCGCTGCTAATCCCCACTTTAAAAATAACTCATCAAGATATCCATAATCCTATATTGGCCGATACAAACGAATACCATATCTAGGTATCACAATATGTCAAATCTGACTTGGAATTCATCACAAAATAATATCCAAAGCAAATAGAACCTCTGGGGTTTGACCGGCCGAAATCTGTACTCAGGCAACAAATTTGTTTTAAAAAAGCTAGCGTATCAAACGCTGTCTGCCCCTGTATGGATGGTAGTTTCCATATGGGACCCACACACAAAGGAACTCATACAGAAGTTGTGGAAGCGGTACAAAACATAAGTTGCTGCTTTGTCATGGAGATTATGGAAGGTACAGTAGTGTAACGAAATGAAGGAAGAACTTGGGTGGGATACTTTAGAACTCAGACGGGAAAGTGACAAGAAAAAACATCTTCATGAAGCACTCCTGGGTCGCCTCGCCATACCATTACGAAAGATCTGGGTCCGGTCACAAAATCTTCTAGCATGTCAATTTACCAAATTACAACAAATAAAAAATGTCTCAAGTTACCGGCATACTCATTATACCAAGAACATTGGTTTAGACTGGACTGAATCAACATCACTAAAATAGAGGATAAGCAGATATTCAAAACGGAAAGAACTAAGAAACACATAACTACACCAAGAACTAAGAAACCAACCAAGTCTTCATTATGGAAGTGCACCATCCCTACACGTTTTGCCCATTTTAGGGGTGTTGGGTAGTTCTGCAGGCATAACTCCACATTATGTCTTAACATGTGTCATTAATGGATGCGGAGTTCTCAAATGATACAAATAATTCACGTCACCACCCCCCCTCACTTTGTCGATCTCAAAATTTCCCACCAAATGAGCGAGATATCGCCTGCTTTCATACCAATCACAACTTAGATCATAAGCGCGATGACATATGGAAAAAACTTAAGAATAGAAATTAAAAATTTTGAAGGGAGGAAGGAAGGAAATTTGCTTCTGCATCGGTGCATGAATGACCACAAATTGACAAGGTACCAGGAGAGGTCATACATCGTCACGGGCGTCACCACGTGTTCGTCTTTTACCAACAAGTATTAATTGTCCCGCCGAACGAGTTCGGAAGGGGACTATGAAATGAGCGCGTCACGTCCGTTCGTCCGTTTTTTGTCGTTCGTCGTTCGTATGTGACAAAATGGTAAAACATGTTGTATACCATTTATCTGGAGTCCGTAAGGGGGACAATGATGTAACTTGGTGGAAAGAAGAGGGGTGTGGAGTTCTCGACCTAATAGAGGTGGCGTGAAAATGCTAATTAGTACCTAATTTGCATAATTGATGAGAATTTTCCTGCAAGGCTTGTTTACAAGTTTTCTGGAGTTCTGTCAGGCGTATAATGAAGTAACTTGGTGGAAGGAAGCGATGAAGAAGTTCTTGACCGATTAGATTTTGGGCGTATTCGGGCAAATTGAGTATGCAAATGCTAATTAATATGCAAAATCAGCGTAATTACTAGATTTGAAAACGTACATTGGATACTCAAAATTCCTGCGCTGCATAATAGGCCTTTCATGGTGCGCCTCTTTTTTGCCATTTTGAAAGAATGTTGATCTATATGGCGGCTTAGGTATGCCAACTGCGCTAATAAATATGGGTAATTGTTGTATCTATGAAACGGTACATCGGATAGGCAAAATCCTCGCTCATGAGAATACTATGCTATGGGAGGGTGTGAGGTGTTGAGGAGGGTGTGAGGTGTTGGGGAGGGGGTTGGGTGTGGGGAGGGGGTTTGGGTGTTGGGGAGGGGGTTGGGGAGGGGGGGTGGGTGTTGGGGAGGGGGGGGGTTTGGGTGTTGGGAAGAGGGGGTTGGGGTTGGTAGAGGGAGTGGGTGTGGGGAGGGGGTGGGGTGTTACGGGGTGCTGGGGAGGGGAGTGGGATGGGGGATTGGAGGGGGTGGGTGTTGATGGTGTTGGGGAGGGGGTGGGAGTGTTGCGGGGTGTTGGGGAGGGCGATGGGAGTGTGCGGAGGATGAGGGTGTTGGGGAGGGCGATGGGGATTTGCGGGGTGTTGGGGAAAGGGGAGGCGTTGCAGGGTATTGGGGAAGGGGTTGTTGAGAGGTGTACGGGGTGGGGGTGTGTTGCAGGGGGGTGTTGGGGATGAGAGTGGATGAGAGTGGGGTGTGGGGACGGGCGGTGTTGGGGAGGGCGTGGGGTTTTACGGGGGTATTGGGGATGGGGGTGGAGTGTGGGTATTGGGTGGTATTGGGGAGGGGTAGGGCTGTTGAAGTTGCATTTATCACAGTTTAGTGATCGCAACATTCGGCGGGGAAATTTACGCATCGCGTAAATACGAGTCGCCTTGTTTTCTCCGTTTCTACATAAGCACCTGAGTCCCTGGGCCCCCATTCGAAACTAACAAACACAAACGGCTCAAGTGACTAGCAGCACATTGTAACCGCCGTGCGTATATTAGAGGCTCGGGGATTCAGTTGGTCCAGCGGTACCGGTATGGGACCTTCTGGATCAAAGGTGTTTTTTTGCATTTTAGGGCCGGTTGCAAAGCAGTCCGGCATGAGAGAAACGGTGCTGGGTTTCACCAAAAATGCCCATGTCTTCTCTTTTTAGACAACTTTCTTGAGATTAGCTTTTTCAAAAGGTATTGATGTATTAACAGGCGTTTTTATTAGCTAGTATAATACAAACCCTACTTGTTCCACATTGAGGCCCCCCCAATGTGCGGGCCGGTCCCTCAGCTGTCGGGTGGGACAAGTCAGGGGGGGGCCGGCCAAGATAGCGTCGTATTTGCGGGTCCCATAGGTTTAGCACGTGAATGCACAAACACTTGTTTGATATCAATCTTTTTCCACTCAAATCCGTTGGAGTTGAAGAATGAACTCCATCTAATATTTTTTTGGTATGAATAACGTACAAACGGGATCCATTTTGAACGAGCTTGCTTGACCTCATGTTCATTCGCAGGGTCATCGCTATTTATAGCTTCGGACCATGTACCAGGCCCGGTACCAGGTATCCCAAACGGGTAGGCCCATGCAACCACCGTGGAATGAATTCTTACCTGCATGTGGCAACCCTCATGTCCGGTCCTTTAAAAATGATTTGATGATATGTTTTTGGCAGCACAATTATGCACCACCGTCTAATGCAAGGCAATTTAGATCGGCGGCTCCGCACGGGAATTCCCACTCGCCACCTCACTGATCTATTTATAAACGCGCACAGTGACTTCAAATTCTGGTCAACTGTTCCGGCTCGCCCAATGACTCGTTCGGCAGTTTTTGCGCGAGGACTGAAGCTTGGCCGCCACCGCCTGGGACAGTGGGAGCTAGCAAATTTCACCAGCGCGGAATCCCAGCCAATCAGTGCTCTGCTTGGGTTCCCGCGTTAGTGGCGGCGTTTGCCCGCCGCTGGTCACAAAATGGTTAGGGTGCATAACGGATGTTGTCGGTGGTAAAAATTCTCCGTCTGTGGCCATTGAAGAATTCCTATAAAAGGGCGGATTCTGTCAACTAGGAGCAACTCAACAACTCAAAATCACAAATGAAATCCCGCGGTGCACGATAAAGCGATTTGGTATCATGAACTAGGCAATATTGCAGAAGAAAAAAAGTAGTCTACATGTTAACTAGTCTCTCCACACCACTGCAGGGTATTAGCTGGTATCGGGGCCGTGGCCACTCATAATTCTCTCAAGGCAGCGTTCACTGCCGCCTTATTTGCGCAGCAAGACCAACCCCAAAAGCAATGAAGTATGCAGTTAATGTTGGACTCGGTATCTCGCAGTTACCTCATTAACAATTCCATATCGGCAGTGAGGTGATAGACTCGCTTCCATTCGCCGATATAAATATCAGTCGGACTGGGCCTCGAGGGCCAATTCGGAGTGGCGGGGGAAAGAGACCTCTCAGACGAAAATCTCACTTATGTATACAAATACTGCTATACTTGCACCAACCTGTGCGATCCCCTTGTTATATTATTCTCACCTTTTTGTATCTAAGCAAATTATATCCCCTGGAATTACCCATATTTCACTCTATTGTGAGCGCAAGTTGGCCAGCGAAACGATCAAAGTATTGTTCTTTGGAGCCTGACAGCTCTGACCTCTATACAGGTCAGTGCTTGTGAGTCCAGTGAGCATGTCGCTGACACTTGACCTTATCTAGTAGGCTAGCTATCAGCCGTTTTAGAGACACCAAATAACTGGATCGTCCCAAAATTGTTGCTTTCAAGTGGCCACACTGAATGATGACTAACTACAACGATTGCGTTACATGTGAAGCTCAAATCATGTAGGCATTATTTTCACATCAATCAAATATCCAAAATTTGACCAGAAAACCTTGGTACTTCCATCACAAAAATAATATGCGGTCATTATTGGTGCTTCAAATACTATCAATGCAATTATATCACCTCACTGAAATTTGTACAGCCCAATTGGACAATTCATGACATTGTCAACATGAAAATACCGACATTGACTTTCGGACCATCCCCAATAACAGCGTTTAAAATGTATAAGAAAACAACAAAATAGTCCCTTCAAATACATTGAAATCAAGATCGCGCATTTTAACAAAAAAATAAATAACACACATTTATTTTGACAAAGTAGTGTATATCATTTGTGACTTGAAAACAACCACTTCACTTAATGCTAATACTTGGCTTCACGCCTTAACAAAATGGAGCATTCGCCCACCTATGTCATGCCTTTGCCCTACTGTTACCTGCTGCTAGCAACTAACAACAGAATTTCCTTCCGAAAATTGGTTTTCGTTTGTTTTTCTTGCTTGAAGAACCTGCTCAGAAAAATTGGCCACATTTAGCTCACGCGGCCCATAATGAACAAATCCTAAACTGAGGACTTGATAATCAGACCTAAAGAAATAAAGGCAGCCATACAAATTGTATCGCTGTCCCCCCCCCCAAAATTTGGAAGGTAATGTTGCAAAATGTTGGGTAAAAGAACTTTCTAAATTTAGAAAGTTCTCACGGAATGACCCTACGTTTACGAAATTGCGAGACAAGCAGTGAGGTGATGTGTTCCCATTGCGAGGCCCTTCTCCTACGAGGAATTACAACTGCGGGCCGTGGCACAGCGTGAAGAACCAACCCCCAGGTCGAACTCGAGGGCAAAATCTAAAATCACGGTTATTCGATGAACTGCCAGGAACAGCCGGCGATCATCGCAAACTTCTCCTTTAGCAGTCATCAGATACCCGGTGAGTCGGTACTAAAAATCTACGTTTTTTTTTCATTCCTTGGGTTTTGTGTTCGTAGTTGTCCGCATGCGTTCCGGTAGAATTAAATTGTTGTCTTGTCTGTGCACTTCAATACTGTCATGCCGTAGGTGGTTCACATTCCCACGTTTTCGTAATGTTTGATAGTTAATTCATGGCTCTTGCCTCCCCTGCGGGAAGCACGTAACCGCGCTACAACACTGTTACGGTTGTGGTGTGTTTTCAAGAGGTTGCAACCCTTGTTTCATAGCCGGCATGCCAACTTCTTTCTACGTCTGTTGGCATTTGTTACAGGGCGAGCGTTTTTGCCACTAATAATAGGGGGCAAAAACTGTAAATACAAATGCAAATCTTATCACTAAGTCTAGTACTAGTAAAGGTTAATTAAAGGCCTAGTTATGGGCCATGCAATCCTAAAAATGGGAAAAAGGGAAATAAAAAATTTGAAAAGGTTTGTCTTTAAATATCATGAAACGCAAATAATAATAATAATAAAAATTAAATCAACAACAAAATACAAGCACAACCATAAAAACAGCAATAAACAGGCAAAAAAAAATAATAAAAGAAAACTAAGCTAAAGCAGCATAGAGCAAATGTTAAAAAAAAAAAAAAATGTATACTATAGCCAAATTAAATAATACTAAATAAATAATATAAATAAAAATGTTTTGTTTGGTGTTTGTTGTTTTGTTGGTTTTTTGCTTTTTTAAATTTTGCTCCCCTTCTCGCTCTGTTTCCAGTGGGGTCTCTGCTTGGTTTTTGTTCTGCCATTCAGGTTGTAAAATGATATACCATACCAATTAAATAAATAATAATCAGTAAATAAAATTAAAAATGTAGTTTAAGCCTTGTAATGCTGTATTTATAACTGCTCCCCTCCTCTGTCAGTGGGGCTCCCTTATTTGGGATTTGTTGTGCCTTCAGGTAAAAAAGTAGAACTACCAATTAAAATAAATAATGACGTAAATAAAATAAAATGTATAGCATTTGTTAGCTGTAGTTATAACGTATCCCCTCCTGTTCCAGTGGGGGTTCTTTTTGTTTGGATGTTCGCGTTCAAGTTATAAAATGGATAGCTATACCAAAGAAAATAATAACTGAAAATAAAATAAATGTAATAACATCTGTATGGGTTGTATTTTATAAATTCTCCCCTCCTCTGTTCTCATGGGGGTCATCCTGTTTCGGTTAGGTTCTGCTTTTGGGGCAGAGGTCTTTAAACTTGCTAATCTCCACTCGTTGGTCATGCCGCGGGTATTTTTTGGTCTACTTTGGTGACCTTGGAACCTCGTATGTCAACAGGCCAGTGACAGCCTTGCAAATTTCAGAAAGCATTGGGGTACGTACGCGGTTCTTTGGCAAATCCCCCTTTGTCACAATACGGCTGGTTTGGCGGACAGATGGCTAAGTTTATACATGTTGGTTCCCTCCCCCCTGTATGGGAGGTAGCCCCAGCACATGTGGTGTGGGGCAGCGGTTTTAGTATGTATATTATAGTGTGCATTGGTTTGATTGAATAGCGAGGTGTTATGGAAGTGGCGCCCTCAGATGCGGGGCATATTTGGGTTCTATTGGCAACTAGCAGGGGTAAGGTAGAAATAGAGCCGGGTCACATGAATGCCTAAAATGGGTTCACAGCCTTAAGGGGCGGTAAATAAGTCTTAAAAACTACATAAGGGTATAGACTTTTAAATCCTAGGGCCTAGAT
Organism: Ophioderma brevispina; assembly: GCA_023653785.1. NCBI lineage: Eukaryota > Metazoa > Echinodermata > Ophiuroidea > Amphilepidida > Ophiodermatidae > Ophioderma > Ophioderma brevispina. The sequence continues at coordinate 20,697 of JAMKCH010051873.1, read as the reverse complement.
ATCATTAATATCATGAAGGTAAAATTAAATAATTATTTGAAAAAACAACAGAAGAAAATAAATTAATAATTAATAAACTGTGTGCTTGGTTCAGAAGGTAAAGCTTCGTGTGGGGCTTTCAGCCAGACCGGAGGCAGGACCGCCGGCGGGCATGGTTTTGGGGTCTGTGGTCCGCATGCTCTGTTGAGGCATCGTTAGGTCGCTATTTCCCGTACATGTTGTTGTAACAATCGGCCGACCATCCCATCCATAAATAAACCAACCTGTCCTCGTGAGTTATATGCCTGTCATTGGTCATGTTGATGGCTGGTAGTTGCTGTTTACTATGTCAGACTTAAGGGAGCAATTTCAGCAATGGGCTGAAAAAACATGAAAGGGGTGGGAAATAAAAAAAACAAACAAACCCAACAATGAGGCATGGCCTCCATATTATGTAATAGTTTATGCGTGCTATTTTGGTGTGCCATAAAGTTCATTAAAATAAAATAACTAATTAATAATAAATAAGTTAAATAAAGATTTTAGTAAATGGCTTAAATAGCTTGTCCTATAGGTTTCTTGTAAATAAATATGGGGTTAGGCATTGCCCCCCTTTGATTGCAGAAATGTTCATATAAAATAATTATAATAATAATAAAACGGAGTTAGGAATGGCTTGAGTATGGTTGGTCTATAGTTTATGAAAAATAAATATGTAAGCAATGGCCGTTGGTATTTTGCATTTATGCATTGCCCTTTTTTGTTGTGCAGAATAGTATAATAAATTATATAATAAAAGCAAAAAAAATGATTTCAATAAGTTTGTCCTATCGTTTTGGAATATTTAAATAAAATTGAAGCAATGACCTTGTATCTTTTATCTGGGTTAGTTTTGGGTGGCCATTGTGATACACACACACACACACACACACACACACAAAATATAGTAGTCCTTTATATTCTATGAACAAATAAATTGGTAACAAAGCATGATGCATGGCCTTTGTACATTGGTCAGTTATGTGTCTGGTGTTGCAATTGTTATGCACAGTTAAAAGAAATTTAAAAAAAAATAAAATAGATAATAATATAAAAAAATAAATAAATAAAAAATAAAATAAATATTCAAAAAAAAAAAAAATTTAAAAATAAAAATGCCTAACTCATTTTGTCCTATAGCTCACCTAGCAAGGCCAGGATTTGATCAGAAAACTCGTTGCTGCGGTGCTCCGAGGTGCCCCTCTGGCTGTGCCTCTGGGATTCGGGTCGCCCCTGGTCTGGGCACAAGTCATTCTTGGGGCAATTTCACACAGCTTATGGTTTGGGTATAAAAACCATGTGCTGCTAAGTTCAGTCCATAGAGCCCTGAGTCTGCGGATATGGGTAAAATGTTAGTACCCGTACTGAAGTTTATGTTGCATTTGGCTATTGCCCAAAATAAATAATAGAATATAAAGAAGATAAGTGTCCATGCAGGTTAGCGTTGGGTCCAAAATAATGGCACTGTAGTAAGAGGGGTAGGCCATCGCCTTCAATATCTTCTGGGAAATGTGTGTTGTTGGCCTGTGTTGGTCCCTGGTGTAATAATAATTGGTATTTATAAATATTATATTTCAAAAATGAGTAATAATAATAAATAAATAACAATAAATATAAAATAATTTTTTGAGTTTTTTAAATATTGTGAAAATTATCAGAGATACTGTAAGGTATGGGGGTTCTGCAGATATTGCGGGGTGTCATCTGATATCTGTGCATTTCTTTTGTTTTCAACATTATTGTAGTCTCTGAGTATCTTTATGTTTTCCATGTAATTAGTTTAAAAAAAAGGGGGGTGGGGAGTGCACCAGGGCATGGTTAATCGTGGAGCATCTATCCGGCATGCTTACTTGGGTGCAGTGTTGCCTCCTTGCTTTCCTGTTTTATATTTTAAATTTGAGGGCCCACGGTATGTACAAGAGAAGATTTCAATAGCTTCCCACAATGCTTGCTACTTTTTATCCAATGGAGGTTTTTGTACAGGACTGATGTGGGTCGTTAGTGATTAAACAAATGGCTAAATTTACAGTAACTGATCACAAACTTGATTTTAAAGAGCGTTTCCATCCTCTAACTGATCCACATGGCAACTGTAAAAACTCCAATGGAGCAATCATTGTGGAAGCTACTGGTATCTTCTATTGTATTTAGCATTCACATATAATTGGTGATATTGCAGTAAATGTTTTTGTAATAGTATTAAAAGTGGGTGGCCTGGCTTTAGTAAAATGCATGTTCATCTTAATAGTAGGGCCTTTGGCCCATACAATAGGTGCTGGGTATATTAATTAAAGGGTCACGCCAAATTAGGGCACATTTTCGGCCTATAACTTTCAACCAAACTTTTCTTTAGCCCTAAGTTTTTCACAAGGTAAAACCAAAAACAAAAACAAAAAGAAAATTGTAGGCGGCACTTCAGATCCCAAAAATTTGGTGCGTTCAGATTCCATGGGCAGGCTTCTGGGTCAGGTATTAGCAGATCGTACATTGGATTAACTTTATATACATATATTTGTAACAGTCCCAGAGTCTATTCCAAAAAAAAAAATACTGTTTTTGCTGCTGGTCATTTTTCTGTTTCTCTTCCAATACAGGCATAGGTGAAAAGTATGTGAATCAAACAAGACAACTCACATCGATGCGGCCGTGTGAGGACGCTCCATCCAAACCAGCTAAGATAAAATGTTGTACCTCATCTTCGCACAATCTGTCAACCCGCTCCAAAACATACTAATAATCGTCATCACATCGCTATGTTGAAAGAATTAACTACATCATTGGGTTTATCGCCGTCGATGCTTCATTCAGGCTAATGAACGGTGATGTAGGGGTGAGGTCTCCACTATGGGAACCTGCAGATACATAATCCTATTCCAAATTTCAATGCTTCGCGCGGGTGTTTTGCTCTGTTAATGCCATTGATAATCTGGCAAAGTAATGCCCCCTTCCAAGTGTAGCCCTGGAACAGGTGGCTTAGGCCTGTAAACAATACTTCGCTCTAACATTTGACGATCTATGTCCACTATTATCGTCATTGAATTTTGGGACGGCTTCAGATCAGTAACATTTGGGGGGGGTTGGGGGGTGCTTCACGCAGGCATTAGAGTTCAGTCTATTATGGTAGAGGCATCATAAGCAGACACAAAAAGCTATATGGTTGTGGACTTAGGAAGTAGGGTAAATGCCTGAGATTCCCATCAATGATAGCACGTTTGTGCGGTAGCTTAAGAGAACGTATTTAGTATTGACATAAAAGACTTTGCGTTTGGTTCTATAATTCCCTGGTGCTACTTACTCCCAAGTGTCAACCTGTATGCTTGCTGGTATGTAAAATAGGTGCTTTGTGGGTCACATACTCCAGGATTCGTCATCCCACCTACTCCCTGAAAATGCTCAATAATCACAATAACTTTTATATGGTCATGGTCATTGCTTACGTTCTGGCAGGAGCATCTATCAAATTGGAGTTAAAGATTTGAACAGCACAATGAACCATGGACATTATTATTAAATAAAGGTTTTAAAACATCAATACCAAAATTAATTTGTAAATTAAAAAATTATTAAGTTTATGTTATGCTCCTTCTAGTATTAACAAGAGCTGATTTGCATTTGCAGATTATGGTTCGGTCTGACTGGTATGGTGCTTTCAAAGTTATTTGCATTTAACCCAATGTTCTCAAAATACCTATAGCAATAATACGTGCAGTCAAAGGGCATTCCCTTAAAGGCACCCTTAAAAGTACCCAACTGTAAAAATTTTAAAATTCTCAGCAATACGTAAAACGTGGTGGGCAAGTCGGCAGAACTTCCAAAAAAAAATTGTTGCATGTAATTTGATGGTAAAAAGCTATGGGCAGTGTTTCTGATATAATCTCTAGCATTTAATGTTGGTTAAGAGGGGGGCATGCAGGCAGGAATGTGTAATTATTTTAGTTTTTAGGTCTGTCCTTATCAGGTTGCTTTGGTCTTATAAGGGTATGTTGGGTACCTACAATGTATCTAGTTCAGGCATGCAATAACATTTTTTGGTTGTTTTTTCTTTTTCGAATTTTATGATTCACTGTTCTGCCGGTAATAGGGTAAAATTCTAAATTTCTTGTTGCGTAAAACATTGGTACCCTTCAACATAGGCGGGTCCAAACTTTTTTTGCGCAGGCCGGTTAGTTGCAAATTCTGCTTTGTATGCTGTCTCATGTACCTCCTTAGTATCAATACAGCCAAAATGGGGGTGTATGGCGGCAAGGATTCTCTATGCAAGAATACATAGTGAGAATCCTTGTGTGGCTATGTGAGGGGCGGTGCGGGGTCTCCAGCCACTTTTATAACGTCCCAATGGTCGCCTTGCTTGTGAAGGCCCTCCACCCAGGGGGCCAAACAGACTTGTTGGCTTGGGACCCCGGCTTGCTCTTCACTTGGTTCAGTCTAGTTCAAATGTGGTCTGGGTAGTACTTAATCGTGTCTTTCATGACTTATTTTTAGTGGGGATGACCACAGTACACCTGCTGGTCATCCCACTACGATGCATATATTGACAGATATTACTGTAAAATGTTATTTGCTAGCTTTCTAATGCATCCTGGATCATGTTTTTGTATATTGGTCATGGCCTTTTGGTTTGGCTTCGGTTATTAGAAAACTATCCGCCCCTAGCCCAACGGCAATCCTCTCATTTGCGTGCATCCCTGTGTTGTTGCAGATTTGGAGTTCTGAGAACAACAAGGCGTTTTTTATTAGCTAGTATAATACAAACCCTACTTGTTCACATGAGGCCCCAATTGTGCGGGCCGGTCCCTCCGCTGTCGGGTGGGACAAGGGGACTTCGCAATTTCAGCACGGAATCCCCACCCATGCCATCAGTACTCTGGCTTGGTTCCCTCCCTTCCTGCGTTAGTGGCAGCGTTTGCCCGCCAATTTCCAACTTTGTCCATAAAATTTAGAGTTTTTCAAAAATATTAAAAAAAAAAAATCCCCACCCACCCTCCCATTTTGGCTGTGGTACTCGGTGTCTGATCCCGTGATGAGTTCAGAACACCTTGCTTCTGTGTGGGAGGGCCCAGCTGCTGTTCCTCTGGATCTATTTCGCCTCCTGTCGGGTCGTATGTGAGTGGTCGGGCGGGGCCTCCAGCCACTTTTATAACGACCAATGTCGCCTTGCTTGTAAGGCCCTCCACCTGGCCAAACAGCTGGTTGGCTTGGGGGACCCCGTCTCGCTCTTCACTTGGGTCAGTCTAGTTCAAATGTGGTTCTTGAGTACTGTAATCTTGTGCTTTCAGTTACTTATTTTAGTAAGCTGACCAGCATGGCAACTTGCTGGTCAGCCCACTACAATGCTATTTGAGCAGATAATGAACCTGTAAAATGTTATTGCTACGTTCTAAGCATATGTATCATGTTTTGTATATTGTAAGGGCTTTTGGCTTCTTGTATTCATAAAACTATCCTAAAAAACACCCTAGCCCAACCGCAATACTCGCATTTGCGTGCAAATCCCTGTTTAGATGCACAATATGGGAAGTGGGGAATTGCCCAAGATGTAAACTTAGTAACTGAGTCCGCTGTTTATGCTTTAAAGATCAAAAACATTTGCAAGATCTGGGAATTCCCCCACAGCGTTATATATGGAAAGTGAAGTAATTCGGGTGATGAATTCAGATTGGTCAGCTAGTGTTAAGGTATGTTTATGCATATGAGGAGGATTTTGTCAGAAAGGGAATCTATCTGTGAGTAGTTAATACTATCACTGGAAGGGACTCTCTGCAGCATACAAGTATAAACAAGTAGCTAGAAGATAGCTCAGTTGTACTCTGCATTGAGGAGAAGACCTGTGCCCAGGGGATATATAATTCCATGTGGCCGAGTTTGCTTGTAATTATTCTACGTCGTCTTTGAAGCGAAAGTGGGGGAATCCAAAATAGGATTCCAAATTGTGGACAAGATAGAAATCGTGGTGATTATCTTGGGACTGTATACGTGGATTATGTCGTCGAGGACTTAATTTAACCTTTACTTCTTGAACTGCTGGACAAGATTACCGTCAGGGATGAGACGATTCCCTTGGAATATATACCTGAGGAGTTTTGTATGAACTTGTAAGTCTTGTGCGCTGTCATTTTGGAAGTCTTCGCTGTGAGGATAATATCATCGTTGAAACTGCAACGCTTTCAACACAGGGCACTAGTAAACCCATAAGTAATTTAACTAATGGTGGTTATGTTAATTTGTTTTGACATACCAAATTCTGAACCAAACAAGTAAAGATCATTTAAAACTGTTTATTATATATAATTTAGATCATTGTCACAAGGCCTCAATTATTTGTGTTTGAAAGTATTCTGACCTTAGAACGTCTACGAGGACCGTCATAAACAGTTTGTTTTTCTTTGTCGAATTTAGTGATTTCACTGTTAGTGCTGTTAATGAGGGTAATTCTAAATTCATGTTGCGTAAAATTTTGGTACCCTGCCAAAAACATAGGCGTGTCCAAACTTTTTGCGCAGGCCGTTTCGTGCAAATCTGGCTGTGTATGCTGTCCATCTACCTCCTTCGTATCATTACACCCAACATGGGGGTTTTTTCTGGCGGCCCGGCTTATCCTACACGCGTCCATTCGTGAGCTCCTGTGCGGGCGGGGTGGGGTCTCCAGCCACTTTTATACCGTCCAATGTCGCCTTGCTTGTTTACTCGTGAAGGCCCTCCACCCTGGGAGCCAAACAGACTTGTTGGCTTTGGACCCCGGCTCGTCTTCACTTGGGTCAGTTAGTGCAAAATGTGGTCTTGGGTATAGTACTGAATCTAGTGCTTTCAGTTACTTATTTTAGGTGGAGACCAGCACGGTAACCTGCAGGTCAGCCCACTACGATGCATAGATTGAGCAGATATGAAACTGTAAAAGTTTATTGATAGCTTTCTATGGCATACGTATCATGTTTGGGGATATGGTAAGGCTTTTGGCTGTCGGGTATTAATAAACTATCCGCACCCTAGACCAACCGCAATACTCACATTTGCGTGCAATCCCTGTGTTGTCGCAGAATTGGGGAGTTTGAGATAAAACAAGCGTTTTTATTAGCTAGTATAATACAAACGCTACTGGTTCACATGAGGCCCCAATTGGTGGGGCCCGGTACCCTAAGCTGTCGGGTTTGTTGGGGGGGGGGACAAGTGGAGCTTAGCAAATTCAGAGCGGAATCCCCCAGCCAATCGTACTTGCTGGGGTTTCCCGCGTTAGTGGCGGCGTTTGCCCGCCAATTTCCACCTCTTGTCACAAAATGGTTAGGGTGCATAACGGATAGTTTTGGTGGTCAAAAACTCCCCCACCCACCCTCCCATTGGGCTACGTGGTACCTCGGTGTTCTGAATCCTTTGATGAGTTCAGAACAACCACCTTGCTGCTGTGTGGGGAGTCCTCAGCTGGCTGTGCCTCTTTGTTCTGATTCGCCTCCCTGTTCGGGGCGTATATGAGTGGCGGGGGGGGCGGGGGGTCTCCAGCCACTTGTTATAAAACGTCCAATGTCACCCTTGCTTGTGAATGCCCTCCACCCTGGTGGCCAAACAGACCTTGTGGCTTGGGCCCCGGCTCGCTCTTCACGTGGGTCATGCTAGTTCAAATGTGGTTCTGTTCTTGGGTAGTGCTGTAATCTAGTGCTTTCAGTTACTTATGTTAAGGTGGGATGACCAGTAGCACGTACCTTCTGGTCAGCCCACTACGATTGCATATATTGAGCGATATGAACGTAAAATGTTATTGCTAGCTTTCACTGCATACTGTATCATGTTTTTTGTATATTGTAGGCCTTTTGGTGCTTCTGGTATTAATAAAAGTATCCGCACCCTAGCCCAACCGCAATACACTCGTATTTGCGTGCAATCCCTGTGTTGTTGTGAGAATTGGGGGGAGTTTCCTGAGAACAAAGGGTTCTTTTGTTTCTCATTTGTTTGAAAAGCACAAGTTTTTCCTAAAATATCTCCATGAACTACACAATAAGATGAAAATGTGTTTTTTTCTTCCCAATTACTCTTTATACATCATGTACGGGACTAATCAAAATGCCTATAACTTTTACACTTTAAAATCACTTTATTATGTTTATGATAGAATGTTTAAATATTCATTTATGCATAATTTCACAGAGCATATTATGTTTTTGTGTGTTCCATGTCCCTACAGTGTGGTCAAAAAAAGGTTTACATACACTTTAGATTCTGCAAATTCTCAAAGTTTGGGTTGGGACATATCACATTTTTTTGAAAGATATTTATTAATTACAAATCTTTGTTGATAACCTGGTGAAAACGGCGTTCAAAACAAGCTCAAATAACAAATTGCAGGCCAAATAGCGAAAATGGTCAAAACCCACTTTGCACACACGTAAGTCTATGGGAAAACCATTATGTTGAACAAAAATCATACATCGCGTGAACTAGGAGGCCTAGCTCACTTAATAAAAATACTGACCATCCTTCGAGTTGGTGTTAGTGTTTACCGTTTGAAAATGAATGACCGGCGAATATCTCAACCGTGTTGTTGTGATGACACTGAACTTGAAAGCCTTATTAACTATAATAATTAATTGATTTCCATTGGGGAAGGATTTTAAATTGAAAGATACATGCAGGTTTTCTTGCCATGACTGATCGAGACTCTGTTGTACATTTTGAGTTTCTGCATGGTTTGGGACAAGATCCTAAAGAAGAACGGAAGAATTATTGTAGCCGTTTTATATTTTAAATTTACAAACGAAACGTGAAATAATTTAGGTGTCTTAATCTTACCTTGGGTGGGTTATTATTAAATACCAAGTCCCATGCGGGTGCATTGTTCAATTTGTGTATCAATCTTGGATATACTTCGTGACCGCCAACAGCAGTTGCCAGACACTGCCGTGTGTGTGCAAAGTTGGTTTTGACCTTTTTTCTCTAGATGGTGCCCATTTTTGTCATTTCAGCTTTGTTTTTCAATGCCGTTTTCACCAGTTCCATACAGATTATGGTAGTTAATAAGTACCTTCAAAAGTTTTTGATATGTCTACCCACTTTTGAGAGAAATTGAAGGACTAAAAGTTGTAAACTTTTTTTGGACCACTCTGTATCAACTACATCAAATAATGAAAGTATAAAAGGCCACTGCACAATTCTATTCTAGCAATATATGCAAGCTTCCAGAAACTTGGAAACTATATAAAAATTGCGTTGCTGTAGAAAGGTGGAAATTAAGACAAAAACCATGGTGTACTTCAAAACATTATTTTGACTTGAAAGATTACTGCACAAAATGCTCAATTCCAAGGTTTCAGTTTCATTAATTTATCCTAAATCAATTTTGCGGCCGGCAAACAAATTTTTAATGAATCATCCAAATAGAGATTGCTGTAAAAATGATTTGTGATAATTAAGGCTTAATCATTCAACCTTGTTCAATATCACTTTTGAGGAAGCAATACTGCCCTATTTCACCATGACATCCATCAGTGCATTATGTCCAGCTGAGATGTAATGTTGTAAACAGAGCGATCTTAGGAGAGGATTCCACTCAAAAATATCCAGGGAAAAATTAAGTGCAAAATTAAGTTTTACACTGACCTAAAGCCAGTTGGGTGTGACCTCATAACAATTAAAGCTTAAAAATTGTCAGTTTTCTTTCAAATCAAGAGTTTCAACCAAAAATACAATATCAGAGATGTGAATAATGATGTGGAAAGTTTCTAGTTATACCAAAATCTCAACTCCAATGGGATGAATAGTAGGGAGAAGACAGAACACCTTGCAATGCACCTTCAAAGAGATAAGAAATCAATTAACAATAAATACCATGAACATAATAAGAAATTAATTTTGAATAAGCATCTTAAAGAGATAAGAAATCAATTTAGAAATTTAAGCATGTAAAAACACCATTCCAAAATTAGGACCAATGAATTCACCAGATTGGTAGCAATTAGAACATTCTGACACTTCATTTATAGCAATTGGTATCTTCTTTTAGGCTTTTTAAATAACTTCATTGGCAACAAACTTACTGGTAACATTCCGTAGCTTAAAAAAGTGACTAGGAGAAGATTTTTTCCGGATACAAATTTCTCTCAAATGCACTGGATCGGTCGTAGTTTTGAAAAGTTTATTGGACAAACGTACAAAAGATAGAAACCACAAAAACCGAATTTGAACCCTGGCCCTGCTATCGAATCGTTTGCATAGATAGAAAACCCTGGTTTGAATTTCGCGTGTACGACAGAAATTACTAAATCACCATCTTATTACATAAAGACGGCATATTCGGCTTATTAACTTCAGGTGTGATCTAATACATTGGTAAGCATTCCAAATATGAAAAAAAAACAGGGTTTGAAAACAATTGGGGGTGCTTCTTTCTGGAAAATTTCCTCATGTCTCTTTAAAACATATATACCTGTGTAACATTTCATACATCAATGTCTGCATTAATTTTCTTGCCATTTTAGGGATTAGCGATACCAAAAATCAGATCATATCTGATGTGATGACAGTCAGTACCAAAAAAAATTACCAAAGCAAAAAACAAAAAAAATGAACAACCTTAGTGAAATATTTAAGCCATGAAAAGTGTATAAGAAAAATATGACTGGCCGGTATTTATGTACAGATATAATGCTCTGTACATAGGGCTGATAGCTTAACATCCCCTCCAAAGGACGAGGTGTTTTCACAGTTGGTTTACCCAATTCCGAATGTGCCAAGGAGAGAATAGAATCCTATTTTAATCAAATGACCTCTGTGCATGTGCATCCACAATCACACACCCACACTCCCATACACGCCCACATGTAATACACATGCGCCGGGCTGTGCGCACATACCCTGACATATCATAACACCTCCCTAATCAACAAAAGAAATAAACATTCCTTGAGTTCAGATATTTCTACCAACTTTTCAGCTTTGGAATCACAATTCTAATCTTCAATCAAATCAATTATCTCAAGTATTGCCTTGCATTAATACTTGGGCTCCCTAAACTTGTTCCAGTCTATTGGGACAGACGGGAGGGGAGAGCTTTACTCTGTTCACCTCGGAGTACAAAGTAGCGACGTGAGCGTATACATAGAACCGACTTTCAGCGCGCGCGTAGGTAAAGCACGAGCGCACTGCAACTGAAAGGTGGCACTGCCAGGTATATGCGCATGTTGCCACTTTATACTTCAGACGAGACAAAGTATAGTTAGCCAGCAATACTATGTCTTGTGAATTGCTCTAGGGAACACATTTCTGAGTAAGACCAGTCTGCAGGGTAAAAGAAGACTGGAAAAGTCAAAAAATTACATCAACAACCCACCATCCCTACCTAGACTAATTAATGCCTGAGGTGGTCACGTCTGGCAAGAGGTGAAAAAAGAAGATTTCCTTTTCTCCCAGCAAATTTTTTTGCGGTGTACAGTTGCAGTCAGATAATGTTTGTTTTTAACTTAGTTTTATGTTTACAGTGTTCATGATCTTGTATATTTATTTCATGAGAAACTCTCCAAATTGAGCTGTAGAGTAGAATGGACAAGCTCATTATTTAAAAATAGTTAACATTTTCAAAATTGAACATTTGTCGATATTTGGATTCAGCCTGAAAAAGATGTCTATAGACTTGCCTATAGTTCCTGGTTCTTGAAATAGCTCATAAACCACTGACTTGTATAGTAAAATTATTTGGCACCCTGCAAAGTATAAAACTCTAAATGACAAGCTTTTTGGGAGGTAGGAGAATGGTGCTTTCAAGGGTTGATCATCTTTAACACTTTAAGTGTATAAGGGGGAGGTTCAATGTGAACCCAAACATTTGTTTTCATTAGCCATTTTAACAGTAAATTACTTTTGGCCCAAATTATATGTAATTGACTAAATATCAGTTTCGCCATATTTTGGGGAAAAAAAAAATTTCAATCGGCCATGGCGTTTTATGCTAATTAGATCTAAGCATTTGGTGGTGGTGTTTTTAAAATTTGTTTGCCCCCTATATCAGCAATGTAAGCAATTACCAAGTTTTATGGAAAGGTTCTTTGGAAAGGGGTTTTTCATTTTTTGGCAGGGGAATTGGGTGTATGTTAAAAAATCGGTTATTGGACCGCCATTTTGAACGTGAGCTGATTTTTTTTGTGTTATGTGGTAGTGTGATTGTAACATCATCCAAGGACACAGTTTTGTGGTATAAAAAAATTCCTGGCAAAGTGGGGAGGGGGGGGGTCCACCTACACCTTATGACATAATAGGGAGTGCACAAGACCTTGTACTAAACTGTGGAAGGATGTTTTTGAGTACATTCTGTAGTATTATTTAAAAGGTCCATGGCACCGATGCGATAATAGCCTCGGTTCACTAGAAGCCCCAGATTTTACCGGAAGTGGTCAATTTTTGGTATCAGAAAAGCTACTATTTTTTGGTTTCATTTACCCTGTTGAATCTTAGAGCCAAAGGATTTGGTTTGGAAGTTATGAGCGAAAAAAGGTTGGCCCCCATTGGTCGACCAATATTAATTTTCCACAGTACTCTACGCCAAGTACTCCAAACCTACCTCAACACATTGAGGATGGTTTCGAGGAAGGGTATGGAAATTGGAGTGTGTGCTTGCACCTCCTGTTCAACATCTGTACCAACGACCAACCTTGGAGTGCAGGAACCTTCGTTTATTTATAATCATAATAATAGCAGACGATCTTGGAAAAATTAGCGCACAGATGCAAACTTCACAGTGTTTGAAGAGAGACTCTCCAAAGTCTTGGATGAACTCCACACTCCTTATTATGAGGAAAACCACCTTACGTGCAAATCCATCAAAAACACCTTTAAAAAAAAAGGTGTGTGCTTTCCATCTACGCAACCGTTGAGCCAAACGTCAGCTTAAAGTTCCTGGTATTGGACACACCCTGGAGCAGCTTGATAACCCTGTCTACCTTAGGAGTTACCTTGAACGCACTCTCTCTTATAGACCCCTCGAGAAGACGAAGAGTAAAGTAAACTCACCTGCACAAGATGGGGTGCTCACCCACATACCCTAAGATCAATGGCACTTGCCCTGTGCTACTCATGTGCAGAGTATACCTGCCCTGTATGGGAAAGATCAACCCATGCCAAGAAGCTTGATTCAGCTTTAAATGCCTCCTGCCGGCTTATCACAGGATGCCTCCGTCCAATACCAACGGAAAACTTATACATCCTAGCAGGAAGCACCCTATGTCTGGACAGATACCTGCTGCCAACCACCTTAAATCCAGAGAGAGTTTCTTAAGCAAAGTCCAACCTCTTGAAACAGTCTCTAAGGAGGTCAAGAAAGTCGCCTTGTGGAAAGAAAGACTTGCCATCAACCAAGTAACATCTATTGGTATTGAATCTGGTGAGCATCTCCCACCTGGAGCTGACTCCTCATGGGCTGAATGGTGATGCCTCAACAGATTGAGAACCAGAATTGGCCGATCTAAGATTTCCTTGCAGAGGTGGGGCTACCTAGAAGCAGATCAGGACACTACATGTGGTTGTGGAACAGCACCACAGACAATGGAACATCTCTTGGTCTGCCCACTGCTGGAGCAACAATGCACAAACAAGGACCTTGCAGAATTCAGTGAAGCAGCCAGATGCTGTACTCATCTCTGGCTGGATCATATTTGAGAACCACAGTGTTTGGACATGATAAGAAGAAGTACTCTACGGGGCTTACAAAATCACGTTTTTAGCTCTCGCATCAAACCGGATTGAAATATCGGCGCGAAACATTACAGATGGGGTTTTGGAGTGAAAACCAATCTATCAAGATGAAAACTTCATATCCTTAAATCGGGCCATCCCCCTTTAACTTAAATGAAGCAGTCTTGCAGCGTGAAATGTAATAATTTTAAATGTTTGAACGCTGGTTTTTAGCAACCTTGCTGAATCAAACTGATAACCTCTTACTTCCTAGCATAGTGCTCTTACATTGGAGTTGACATGCGATGCAATGGCAGAGGAAGCAATAGATTAAATCTAGAAGTATCAGAAGTATTTAGTTTGATGTTGTTTGTCAACTTTCCTGGCAGACGACTCTGAAATATTGCATCAAAATTGGATTAATACAAGAACATTAGTTTGGAAATAGGCTTGTTAAGTTTTCTGGGCTTAACTAGTATGAGTAAGTTTAATTCCTTTCCTCAGGGATGCTGGCAATGGTTAAGGTAGGGAAACCCAATAGCCCCAAATGACCCTATATAGTGTATTTTTTGTTTATTAAAACTGCAATCATGCCTACGCGGTGCCGCTGAATTCCAATGGCATGATTTCTGGGAGCAAATGCAGGTTTTTTGGTTTCCATCAGAAAACATTGATACAGGACTATAACAAGAGATTTTGGGACATCAATATATGTGTCAATGTAGTGATTATATACAGACCCCTAATGGATTCTTTACCTTGCATTTGGCTACAGAATACCTTACAGGTGAAACACAAAAGGCAATTTTGATTTGCATAATTTCAATATAAAACCATAGGCTGAATTTAGTATATGCTTCTATAGTAAATTGGAAATTTCACCATTTTGTACCAAAGAAATATTCTTCTCAGATTAATTCACTTCACATGGGGATATTTTGATAGAAAGATTCCTAAATTAGTGCAAAAATTCAGAATTTACAATTTTTAGGGGACACGTGCAGTGAAATCTCTTGTACACCTTTAAGACAGATCTCATATGCATTCAGAACCAACTGCAGCCAAAATGTTTATGGTTTGATATCCTCCTCAATCGATACATCCCAATAGAATTATGTAGTGAAAAACCAGAACAAAAGATCGATGCTCATTAAGTGAAATGACAGATGTCAATTTCAACTTACAAACAAAATTTACATTTGGTTATTTTGTACACTTAAAGGTGCAATTTTTGAATTTAGCACCTTCTTTTAAGCTTTTATGATTTCGAAACAAAATTGATTTGCTGAAAAACGCTTTACTTCTTAATTTCAGTTGATTCTGATGGAATGTACATTATCTCACAGGCCTGGTTTGTAATTCTGAATTTCTTTCCAGAGAAATGGAATCCTTCGGTAAATGAGGAACATATACATTACCCAAGTGCCAATGGGTCAAACAGTATAAATCTCAAATTTTCTGAGGCAAGGGGGGGGGCGGGTGGGCCAAAGATGAGGATGAGAAATGCCATTTAATAGAGATCTGCACATTACAAAAATATTTCCATGAATCACATATTCCCATTTACTATTTACCCACACACTTTTCATTACATACATCCAAGGAGAAAAGCCTCCCACCATTCGTTGCTGATAAAGATTCCTACGGGATATCAATTCAACGGGGAAGCTGGGGATTTGCTTTGGGAAGTTATGAACGACAACCGACTAATTAACTTCCTTAGCTAAAAGGGCCTCTGGGGATTCAGCTCTCAACTGGCTGTGTACTGCAGCTGCACTGTAACATATACCATTTTGTTACAGGAAAATATTAACATGGTTTTATTATTATGTGTCGAACATGAGCATTTGTATTAAAGACTAATGTGTCATAAGAAATTAAAGCTCTCGCTGACTCTTTTTTGATTTGCACGTCTATTAGGATATGGCAAATGCTATTCCAAGTCATATGACTGAACGAGTTCCTTTATTGATGGAAAAGTTCAAGAAAAAGTACAGTGTTGTTTATCTGAAACTAGCAGAGAAGTTCCAGATTTTGTTAGTGTTCAGAAATGTTGTCAAATTGCCACTTTCTAAAGACAGCTCACACTAATATTTGTTTCTTGAAGTAGTACTTAGTTGGAGATTGCATGCTTTAATGAGAGGCTTATGCTGGATTTTGATTGTACAGGTTCCATGTATGAGGGGCAAGGACATGGTTCAAGAACTGCCTTAATCATGAAATGTTTAACCATGGACAACTTTAAACTTATTTACTTCAATAAAGTGGTTTGTTAAACTAATCCTATTTTGGTCACTTCCCTAAAAAGTTTTCAATAATTCCATTCATTCTGTTGAGTTGAAAATCAAATGATTCTAGGTCAGTTCATACCTCCACTGCATCTGGGTTGTGGTCAATTGCATTGCCAAATATATTTATTACCTTCCGGTACAACTCAATGCAACCCACCCCAATCCAAGTCAGCACTGCAGATGTGTGGTAGTAGAAGTATGAATGGATGACCCTGTGTGATGGTACACCATAAGAAATGCCATATCAACTAAATCGGACAGGGTTCTTGCTTCATCAAAAAGCAACCTTCATCTGTCCAAGTATATGAAAGCCAAAGCATTTCCATACACTATAGTCTGTCAACATATATTGTTCAACAGGGTGGAGGTGGACTGGAAAGCCCAAATGTCAAAAGAGCTGGTGAGAAAGTTCATCAGAGGAAGAGAGCTAGATTGTATGACTGAATACAGCTGTTTGAAAGTCTCATTTACTATGACAAACCAGAATAAAAAACAAAAACCATATCAACGGCGACACACTTTTGACAACGGATTGGATTTATTTATGCAATTGACTTCATCCTGTGTAAATTTAAGAAATTAATTGCGGCAAATATGATTTTCTAAAAATATAGTTTTTACACTTTCGTTATGGGAAATAGACATAAGAGGGTGCTTTAATCATACAAATTATGACCTTGGTCGACCTATATGGCAAGATTTTATTTTTTTGCGGAGGGAATAGCTCTTGCACGTCCCAACTGTTCGCAATTGTTCAAAATTGTGTCCGCATGATAAAAATGATCCTTAAATAAATAGACATTTTACATGGGGCTAAATGCTGATGGCTTCAAGGACAGTGGAGATCCGGGCATTCTTCAATGGGGGGGTGGGGGCAGTCACGATTCACTTGCCGACACCAATTTTATAAAATTTCAGGCTAGCTGCACTCACCAAGTAGACCCATATTTTTTCAAGTCGGTCGAATTCTGAGAGGGGGGCACACCCATTGTTCTTCAAGACAGGCCACATTACGGTCTGTGATACGTGGCAGCATGGGCGCACACAAAAAGTCAGTCATCCCGATATACAGGGCACACGGTGCCCTTTGTGACAAAAGGCTTTATCTAGATCTGACTGAGTGCCTGGCACCTCTGCAGCACTGCGGCACCTGTGCTCTGCAAAAAATGGGGGGGGGGGCTGTCTGATGTCGGTTATCAAAGAAGCAGTTCTGAAAGAAAGCTTTCCACACCCATTCCAACAGTAATAACCAAAAGCTCAAGTATCTCACTTTTTCAATTCACTTCTTTCAAATTATTCGCATAACCAATTTCACTTGCTTTAAAATTCGTGTACTTCACTGTTACTCAGTTAAACTCTATTTCCCGAGGTGGGGGGGGGGGGGGGGGGGGGGGGGCACTTGTATTCAAAAGGTGGATATGAGCGGACATGACTTTCAAAATGCACCCTAAAAACGTATTTTCCCCCCCACGGGACTAAAAAACAAGGTAAAACATACCCTAAAAGTATTTTGATTGTTTAGACACCATCAACATGTTCGCAGTGCATTGAGTTGTAAACTATACCGTTCATTATTTTGCCTTGCTTTACTTCCCAAGTTCCGATTACAACATTTTGGAGGAGTTGATCCCTGTCAATGAGATAATAACATGAAAATTTCACGGTATGGGAAAAAACATACCCCTTTTTCCAATATTTTGCTGTTTTGACACCCGAAACGCTGTCGCGGTACATTACCTGTTGGAAAAAAAGAAACCCTTTTTACGCGTTTAGGTTCACGCATCATATCACCTTTTAATAAAAGTGGCCCCCGGGCTCTATGTGAATGCAAATTATGTAATTTTAAAAATATGATATTTAAAATACCCAAGGTGTACATGAATGCTATTCCAGTTACCTCCAGAACAATGTGGTGCCTTGCATGACCAGAAACCACATTTTATTTGGTTTCAAAAATATCCTGTTGGAGCTGGCCAAACAATAAATATTTAACAGGTTGTGAATCCTATGTTCGATATACAGTACTTCCTGAATTTATACAACCTATGACAGACATTCAGTTTATGTTAGCAAGGGGTAAATTTGCAGGCTTCTATTTTGTCAGTAACTTACTTTTGCAAGTTGTGCATACTGCATGAGGTTCCAACTCACAAAAAAAGTTGAGTTGAATGAATTTGGCCAGCACCACAAACACAATGTGGTGTGTGGGTTTATGTTATATCGCAAATGGGCGGGCGGGGTAGATGGGCGGGTGGATGGACAGCAAAAGGATTATCCCACTCTACAGACTAAACTGATTACCCCAGGGGGTGATTGAGTTTGGTGTAAAATCCTGATTTAAATAAAAATAAAGTTGCGGAAATTTGAAAATTAAAAAACCTGTGTTAAATCGGGAAAATACTGAAGAATCACACTCACGGATACTCAAGAACTTCTCATGTCGCACGTGATGAATATGATTGTGGTAATGTGCTGTATAATTTTAGGCTGGTCTAGGACATATTTATGAGCCATTTGCATATGGAAGAAAGAAAGAGAAGAAAAGCATCAATCCACTCTACAGACTAAATGAACTTCTAAATGATATTCTTAAATGTGCATGGCGATAGAACATAACATAAGCCCCCATAACAATTATGTTGTTAGGGGCAAAAATGCCATTTTTTTCGGGTTGGGGGGGGGGGACATAATCCAATTCGTTACATGTCAAGTATTTTTTTAATTTCAGAAGTTTGCAACCCAAAGTATATAAATCCTGGCTACAGGTCTGTGTTTGTCTGCATGACTGTCAGGTGCAGGGCATAAGGGCATATAGGGTGATCACACATTCAGGTTCATTATTTGATGTATCCATATGAGTCTGAGATCATACATTGTCCCTACAATAAGTATCCCTTCAAAATACTTAGCTTAAAGTGACAGGAGGAGATTTTTTTAGGATACGAATTTCTCTCAAATTTCACTGGATCGGTTGTAGACCACCTACCGAGAACGTTTCGAAGGTTTATTGGACAAACAGGTGCAAAAGAAAACCGCAAACCTTGTTTTGAACTTGCCTGCTATCGTAATCGTTCCCCATAGAAAACCATGCTTTGACTTTCTGTCGTGCAGAACAGAAACTACTAAATCATCATCTTATTACATAAAGACGGCGTATTCGGCTTATTCACTTCAGGTGTGATCTAATACATTGGTAAGCATTCCAAATATGTAAAAAAAAACGGGGGTCGAGAAAAATTGGGGGCGCTTCTTTCTGGAAATCTCCTCATGTCTCTTTAAAGACAATAAATAATTCCCAGGATGGGAATTCCAAGCACTGACATCACCAGTACTGAAATAATACCACTGATATTAACCTTGGCTCCACTATCGCATCCTTCCGTGAATTACTATCAATCAATCAATCAAAACAAAACTAACATTTACCCTATATTGTGATGTATTCTTAATGACCACTCCACAGGATTTTTGGTGTTAAACATACAATGAGTACTATGTATCATACCAACATAAATCATTAATGACAATAACATGTTGAAATCCTGTGAGGAATAAAGACCGAGCAATATGCAAGTAGTATCACACACACACAACACACACACATGCACAAACACACACACACACAATTACCTCCAAACAGTGGTCTATGCAAATGCAGATGTAAATTTATGAATGATTTTTGCACAAACTGTTCACAATTGTTTATCACCCTCAGCTATACATTTGTGAATGAAATTTAAAGGTCCATGGCCCGATCGCTAATAGCCTCGTCCCCAGAAGCCCAGATTTTACCGGAAGTGGTCAAAATTTTGGTATCAGAAGAAAGATGCTATTTTTCTCATTACCCTGTGAAATCTTAGGGCCAAAGAATGTTTGGTTTGGAAGTTATGAGCGAAAATGTACCCCATTTTGGTCGACCAATATTAATTTTACACAGTACTCTATGGGCTTACAAAATCGCGTTTTTAGCTCTCACATGAAAACGGACTGAAATATCGGCGCGAAAGTTTACAGATGGGGTTT
The DNA here is from genome assembly GCA_023653785.1 of Ophioderma brevispina. Taxonomy (NCBI): domain Eukaryota; kingdom Metazoa; phylum Echinodermata; class Ophiuroidea; order Amphilepidida; family Ophiodermatidae; genus Ophioderma; species Ophioderma brevispina. Next base: position 721 of record JAMKCH010051873.1, on the reverse strand, counting down.
TGGAGTGAAGGCCAATTTGTCAAGATAAAAACTTTATATCCTTAAATTGGGCCATCCCCCTTTAAACTCTCAATCAGGGACTGTACTTTCAATACAGACAACTTTTAATCATGCTTTATATGCATATTTTTTTGATGCAATCAAGCAAAATGTGCCATTTGTCAAGTAAAATCAGAATTCGGTTTTCAATTTCTGTTTATGTGTCATTTTCTGGACTTCATTTTGCCGAAAAGCTCATCTCGTTTGGATTTACAGTTCTGGAGATAGGATCATTTTAGTGTTGCTCATAACAATGAAATACAAAGGAAAATGAATGCTATAATTGGCTATATCTCAAAATCAATATTAGTGACAAATGATCCATTGGACTTGCAGTTCCTGAGATATGGTAATTTTAGTGTTGCTCAGAACAATAAAATACAAAGGAAGGTGAATGTTATAAATTGGCTCTATCTCAAAATCAATATTAGGGACAAACAAATTATTTAAGCTGATCACATTTATGTAAAGTAAGGTATTAGAATTTAATGACACCTCAACACAATTGTATCATATTGTATCACCATGGTTACATCAAACATTTTACAAGACAAACATTAAAAAATACAGCAAGTAAACTTGCGTCATCCCCCTGGCAAGATGGCAGTCTGAAACATGACCTCATATGAACTTTGACCTTGGTCCATGACCTTTGACATCATCCACACATGAAGGAACCCCC
>JAMKCH010051872.1:0-11417 GCA_023653785.1 Ophioderma brevispina | reverse complement strand
GTTAAAATGGCTATACCCAATTACACATAACTTGTGACTAACACATTCAGTGATATATAAGGACAGTGTTAAAAGAATGCAAATGTGTAGTCACAATATTGGGAAACCCATGTTTGCAGTAGTCTGAAGTAGGCTTGCAGATGGAGTTGCATGCCTGCCAAAATGGAGAACCTCTGATTCTGATTGAACGCAGCCAGTGAGAGAGTTATAAGCGTGTGCATGACTCATGTAACACTCAGCAATTATGACCCATTGTCAAGCATCTGCAAGCAGCAAAATTTGCCGAGATAGACTCTGGAGTCGCTTGTTTTTGGTAACCCTAACAAGGCTCTAGACCACCAAAATACCACCACTGTAATATTGTGGTATATTGTGGTATATCGTTACAGAACCTACAATATTTTGTGGTCAGTTAGTTATGGTAGGGGATCTTATCATTGACATATAAGTGTGGTACATTCACGTACATCCCGCACCCGACCGCGCCATGTAAGCCTATAACCCCAAGGTTCCCCTGGGCCCGCAAAGTATTTAGCAGCCCTGTACACAATACCGACAAGAGGACATTGTGGGAATACCCCTACAAAGTTGGTGTTGTGTTTTGGTGTAATAAATCTGGTAACATACATGCATTGTGGGGTTATTGTAGGTATATTCATACACTGTGGGATTATTTTGGTATAAGTTTTTCCCCTCACAGCAAATTACAAAATCCATGTGTAACGATGTGGGCACCCATAGCTTAGACCTATACCTGCCCCCCCTAGAGGCCAAAAAAACAGGATTTTGCAGAGATTCAGTGTGGGCGTCCTCCCATAATGACAAAACGCCACATGTAGCTTGACCTATATTTACTCCCACAATGTACCTCTTGTAAGAACATTGTGGCTATGTGCAGCTTGTTGTTTTATTACTGTGGTATATGGTGGTATATGATGAGTTACTTCAATTTGGTATAGTTATGATTTATCGAATACTAAGGCATATCCCACAATATACCACAATCAAATATTGTGGTTAGTTTGTGGTCTATGGAAGTGCAAGTATGATGAAGTTGTGGATATTGTGATAGTAAGTCATCACAATATACAATGCAGTGTTAGGGTAGACTACTGCTATTTTAAAAATTGAATTTATTGTATTTGACTTTGTTTGTTCTGAATAATAACGAGTTTGATAATTCGGCAATGATGACATGATATTCAGAACTTCATATCGACTTGACCCATTCCAGCACAATCAATTAAAGGGATTTGGGATGTGACCAGAAGGCAATGGGGCGGGACGTTGTGCTTATTGCGCCAGCAGTGCATGAATTTCAACTCGCTATCCTGATTGAAGTAGTTGTCGCCATTCGGGGGAGGGGGGGGGCGGGGCTAGAAGCACTGAAGATTATTTGGTAATAGTGAAAGAAATATGGGTGTACGCAAGCCGGAAAATGTTTGCAAATTGTGTTGGCAAATTAACCTTATCCCTAACCTTCCTAGACCCCAATGAACCTCCAAAATTGGAGGAAGAGAAAATTGGGTTTGCGTTACTTTGGTATTTGGTTCCCTATATTGGAGCACAGTGAGGTATAAATGTCATGGTCAAAGTTATTACTAGTGGACCAAAATCTGGTATTACATTGTGTGTGCAGGTTCTGGCTGGTTTGTTGTCTTGGCTGTATGGTGATAGTACACCATTTTTTGAGACAGAATATGACAATTGCGCCATTAAGAATGTTAATTAGTGAGGGATGGACTCAATACACTCGCCTTACAACATCCCACCCCACAAAAAAAGTCTTCTGCAAAAGGAAGTATGTATTTTAAATGAATAGCCAATTCCAATTGCCAAGTAAGATCATTTGAAATACCCCAAACCCCAGAAGATTTGGTACTTATAAGGTTTTCCACAGGGGGGTTTGTGTTACTGGGAATTTAAAAGGATATAAATAGTTAAATACAAGTCATATACTCAATGTATTGTTTGCCATTATAAATGCAGGATATCAGAATTTTCGTTGTGGTGCCGGGTGTGTGGGAAAGCCAAGGATACTTCTGGAAAGCAAACTGGCAAAAAAGAAATCGTCGTGTGGGTTATCAATGGCAAGAGGAAAAGCTCAAAAGAAGATGATGATGATTGTGAGGATGAGAGGAAGAGTGTTAAGCAACCAAGAGGAAAGGCGGCGGGGGAAAAGGACAAAGAAATCCACATACTCTATGATTCGGGTAAAGAAATGCTTGAGCAAAAGGACAAGGTCATACTAAATCCGCAGTGGCGGCTCCAGAATCAGAAAAACAGGGGCGAAGGAAGAAGTAAATACTGGAGTTATCAGCAATAGGTTTATTCATGCAGAGCTCTTTATTGAAGTAGGATTATTGTTTACTCCATCCAATTCATTGAATTGATGGATTCTTGCCCACGAGAGCCGGCTTGTTTTTTATTGTCGGCTCTTATGTGCGAAAACTAGTGGCCGTTTTATGTCCCGTTTAAGTCCGAAAATCGGCAAAAATTGTTCTTGAGCTAATTGGCCTTCGCCGTTAGGTTTTATTTTTGGAATTTTGGTGACATGAGTCAGTTTATGTGACTTTGTTTTTTGTCAAGTTTTGGACATCATTGATTGCCGTGGCTTGTCGTCTTCTTACTGGATGCTATTGGTTTATGTGTGCGCCTATTAACCAGTTCTAGTGGGGGTTCTTCAGGGAAAATGAAATGTGATAGTGGTACCAGATTCTACAAGGGGCTCGTACACAGGGAATGAGGTCAACACACAGTGCAAGTTCATTTGACTGAGTAGATTAGTGTAAACACATTCCTGGATGAAGGTCGCCCGACTATAATTATAGGATGAACAAAGAAGTTGTTTACTTGAGATCAAACTCAAGTTATGTTAATAACTCGGGGTATTTTGCAACCCAGTCTCAAAGAATTTTCAGCAGAAGTACAATTTGCCAACTTTAGTGACTCAAAACTTCAAAAAATTAAGTCCGTACTTAGCAAATTTGGTATCTCGTGGTTATCGTCCTTGCAGAAGGCAAGCCTTTTTCCCATTAATGCATTATCCTGAACTTGCATATTGTTTTATGGTATAGGATGATGAAATTTGGGTTTTGTTTTGTTGCTGGTTTCGACGGCAAACGTTGGATTTTAAGTTTTGTATATTGGTTATATTTTTGGAGGTCTTGAGAAACAATTTAGTGTACGCGGAAAACCTTATCTGGTTGTCATTGAGTTCTTGTTGGCTGTTTTCGATACCATTGCCATTGCTGCGACATTGTATACCATGCCCAGCATGGCTGTGTCCTCTAAACGATGTTCCACACGTTGACCGTTTTAACGCACCTTGAAACTGTTGAAAGCCAGTTCTGTAATTCATAGGTTGGTCCTTCAAAGTTGAAGGCACTTTAATATTACGTTTTTTAGATATAAATATTCGATCCTATAAATATGATAACAAAAGCGGGTATTCCTTGCGACAGCGGTGGGGCTACTCCGATATTTTTAATAACCTTACACTTGGATACTATATTCTATTGAAAGTTGGGACGACAAACACGCTTGGCCTTACTTGACGGGTTTTATATATTTGTGGACGACGGTGCTTCCACTACATGATTTTGGCCAACATTCGCACTTTTACCTTTTAATATCCCTGCGTCGTTTAAAATCGGAAAAATGTTGAAATAAGTGGCGGTATAAGCATATCAATACTAATTGGAAATCTTTGGAACACTTCTGCCAGAAATTAATTACGTTTTGACTAGGAATATCCTAAAAGTTGTTCAACAAGAGTCAGCGAACTTTGTCAATAATAACCTCTATTTTTGATAGAGTATATTCCCGTCAACAAAGTGGCCTGAAACATAACGAAATTAATAGAGACTTTAAAAAAAAAACCCTTAAACCCCACATTTGCTCTGCTACCATTAATGGGTCAATTACCCCCTGATATCCTTATTACGTGTGCAACCAGCGTCAATGTATTGTGTAAAAGATATGCAAACGTATGTTAATCAGGCATGCTGCATTTACATATCTTGTAAGCATGCTGTGGTAACCTGGAGTGTGAATGTAAACTGTTTAAGTACATTTGCCGATACCTTCACACGTAGATTCAAAGACCACTGACCGAAGTCTCATATTGAGTATAATAAGTGGCCTCTAATGACCCTATAATGGCCTTTGACCCGCATTTTGTCATCTACAAATAAAAACACTTCTGACTAATCTATGACAAACTAAGGACACTGGTCCCGGCCTCTTACTGGTATCGCATGAATTGACCTATTATACCACCATGTCCCTTTTGACCTCTAGGCCCCGTGTGACCTTTGACCTCATTGTGGTCAACTCTGTATTATAAAACAATCACTTTGTGGCTGTGGGTTTGTCCGGCTATGTTTTTCACTGTCCTTTCACATATCTACGGAATGAATTTTGGATGTGGTGTTAGAGCTCCGACGTACGAGGTTTGTGTCACGATTTGGAGGGTTCATTTTTGTGGTCAAAGGTCCATCCAGGGTCCGGTGTCGGGTAACTTGGCGTGCTTTGACGTAGGATATGAGTTTGGTATGGTGGTCAGATTTCGCCGTACGAGTTTTATGGTCGCATTTTTGAGGGGTCATTTTGTGTCAAAGGTCATTCAGGGGTCAGGAAAATATTGTGGGTTGAGATAAAATAAAACGTATAACCAGTCAGAAAATAGTAACACATTCTTAGGCAAAAAGAGTATAGTCTTTGGTTTTCTGACATAGTTTTTCTCCCTACTTTCAAATGGACCAGCACAGCAATATTTTTATATTTTAACCAGTTACCTGCTATATGCTTGCTGTTCTTGAAAGTGTTAACAAATTAAATCCAGTGGTGCAAAGGGATAGGCCTAAAAGATAATGAACCTGTGGTGGATTTTGCTGTTTGCCTTTTTGAAGATTGCTCCATCATTTCTATTAGTGCAAAAGTGTTTCGGTTAATTATTTTAGTGCCTTTTTTGAGTGGCCTTTGTTCCACTGACAGTCCCTAAACGGGGTTCGCATACCTGCGAAGGCCCTGGTCAATTTTTTTCGGTACCAAAAAAAAACAAAAAAAAAAAATTAACAAAAGCGTTGGGGGGGAAAGCTTTATTTTTTAAGAGCTCTATCTCATGTGCAGTTCATATGTATGTGATGTCCGTTTCAAGTTAGGAGCCTTTAAAGTTGACTTTTACTTCGACGGTTTCATGTCAATAATTTTTTTTAAAATCTCCATATGTACTTAGTTCCTATTGTCAGTTCTGAAATGGGAGCTGCCTACTGCGTAGCCTGTCAATTTTTTTTTCGGGACGCTTTTATTTTAAAGAGCTCTAGCTCATGTTGCAGTTCAATAACTATGTAGGTGCTTCGTTTTTCAAGTTAACAACTTAAAGTTGACTTTTACGTCAACCTTTTTCTTCATTCGTTTAAAAAATCCAAATGGACTAAGTTCCTACTGACAGTTCTTAAATGGGGAAGCTTTAATTGATCTTTAAGACAATCTAATCCATTGGCTGTAGCCCTCTTGAGGAGGTATTACCCTGAAATTCGCTATTTTTTTTTTAAATCTCCCTGATTCTAATCAAATCGTCTAGATTCCAAGATCAAATCTCCCTGATTCCAAAATCTCATGTTGGAAAGCTCTGCAAAGGTCATCCAGTGGTCATTTTCGGGTAACTTAACCGTGGCTTTGACGTGCATGGATAATAGGAGTTTTGGTACGGTGGTAGAGTTTTCGCCGTACAAGTTTTGGTGGTCATGTTTTCGAGGGGTCATTTTGGGTCAAGGTCATCCAGGGATCTTATCGGGTAACATGGCTGGTGCTTTGACGTATGGATATGAGTTTTGGTATGGTGGTAGAGTATCGCAGTACGAGTTTTGGTAGCATTTGTGAGGGGCATGTTTGGGGTCAAAGGTCATTCAGGGGGTCATGGAAAATGGATGGTGGTGTGAGGATAAAATAAACGCTTTATAACAAGTCAGAAAATAAGTACCACATTCTTAGGCAAAAAGATAATAATAGTCTGTGGTTTTCTGACATAAGTTTTCTCCAGACTTTCAAATGGAGCGCACAGCATATTTTTATATTAACCATTTAACTGCTAATGGCTATGCTGTGTCTTATAAAGGTAACAAATTAAATCCAGTGGTGCAAAGGGATAAGGGCCTACAAGATACTGAACCTGTTGTGATTTGCTGTTGCCTTTTTGAAGATTGCTCCATCTATGCTATTAGTGCAAATAGGGTAGGTTTATATTATTTAGTGCATGGTTGTGCCTGGTTCCCACTGACAGTCCCTAAACGGGGTCTGTCAGCGGCGACGCCTGTCAATTTTTTTCGGGAAAGCTGTATTTTTAAGAGCTCTATCTCATGGTGCAGTTCATATGTATGTAGATGGCTCCGTTTTCAAGTTAGAGCTTTAAAGTTGAACTTTTACTTCGACTTTTCATTTCATTAATTTTTTTTTTAAATCTCCATATGTACTTAGTTCCTCCTGACAGGTCCTTTAATGGGAGCTGTCATACGGCGTTAGACCTGTCAATTTTGTCGGGACAGATTATTTTAAGACTCTAGCTCATGATGCAGTCATAATATGTAGGTTGGCTTGTTTTCAAGTAGACTTTAAAGTGGACTTTTACTTCACATTTAATGTTCAGTCTTTTAAAAAAAATCCAAAGGACTAAGTTCCTACTGACAGCAAATTCCTAAAGTGGAAGCTTTCAATTGATCTTTAAGAACAAATCCATTGGCTGTATCCCTCTTGAGGAAGTGAGGTAGTAACTGAAATTCTCGCTATTTTTTTTTTTTAAATCTCACTGATTCTAATCAATCCTGATTCAAGATCAAATCTCCATGATTCCAAAATCTCATGTTGGCAGATCGGCAAAGGTCATCAGGGTCATTTTTTCGGGTAACTTAAACGTGCTTTGACGTAGGATATGAGTTTTGGTACGGTGTTAGAGTTTCGCCGTACGGATTTTGTGGTCATGTTTTGGGGGGTCATTTTGGGGGTCCAAAGGTCATCCAGGGATCTTATGGTAACATGGCTGTGCTTGACGTATGGAGATGAGTTTTGGTATGGTGGTAGAGTTCGCCATACGAGTTTTGTGGTCATGTTTTCGAGGGGTCATTTTGGGTCAAAGGTCATACAGGGGTTGGGTTGTTTTCGGGTAACATGGCTGTGCTTTGACGTATGGAATGAGTTTTGGTATTGTGTAGATAGTTTCGCCTACGAGTTTGTGGTTTTTTCGAGGGGTCATTTTGGGTCAAAGGTTTCATCCAGGGTCATTATCGGGTAACTTGGCAATGCTTTGACGTTTGGGTATGAGTTTTGATATGGTGGTATAGTTTTGCCGTACCACTTATGTGGTCACATTTCGAGGGGTCATTTTGGGGTCAGAAGTATGTTGGGTCATTTATTGGGTAACTTGCTGTGCTTGTCCTACCCAGGTTTGACTTATGGATATGAAGCACCAGGGTGCTAATGAGGTCGAATACAGTACCTTTGTTTCTGGTCTGAAAACATTCCAGTTACTCATCCTAACGGGTATACTTGGCTAGCGAAGACCCACGGGCAGAGCGGGCTCCACACTAGTATAGACAATTTCTGCAAATAAGTTAGTGCCACCAAACATGCTCAAAAGAACTTGTAGGACTTATATAGGTTAGTACAGTTTACCCTCTAATGACCCTAAAAGGACCTTGCCCCACGTCAAACCTTGTGCAACAATCTATATATTTATACGGTGTCTGTCACCGTGTCGGTCTGTCTGTCTGCCTGGCATATGTTCTCTTAGACCGAGGATTGCAACTTCCTGCAAACTTTGGTGGGTAGGTGCCCGTACCTGAGAGGACCGAGTTTGTATTGTTAGTGGATCAAAGGTGCATCAGGGTCATTTTCAAAGTCAAAGGAAGCTCCAAATGGGTAAACTTTGGTTTATTCAGGCGAAACTTGTGGGCGAGGTCGATTGTTGATGATGAAAATTTAAGGTCAGTGGCCAAGGTCATCAGGGGTAATTCAAGCGTCAAAGTAACGCAAAACCCGAGGGTCATTCAAGCCAGGTGATCGCGCAAACACAGGTGGATAAAAAGGGCCAAAATCCGGGATCGCTAGTAAAAACCCATTAAAGAAACCACCGGTTCAGATCTCTTATGGTATGTACAGAATTGACCTCTTAGGGGCCCCCCATATGCCCTTTGCGCCAATGACCCTACTGACCTTTGACCCCAAATATCTAAACATTATTCAAGTTAAGTTGATAGCCAACCCAACTTGCTCAAGGAAACCAATGGCCAAGAACCGTGGGCTATATGTCAAGTGACCTCATTTTACTGACCCTACATCACCTATGACCCCACAACTACCACCTTCCTTAACCATCCCAATTGATGGATGACTGCATGCAGTGATGCACTAGTTTGTCTCAAGTGGGACCATATATACGAACCTCCTTGCTGAAATTACATGTATAAAGAGTTATTTGAAGCAGTTCAAGTGTGTGATAACACGCAATTTTTAATTCTGCTTTTCGCCCATTGGCTTTTCCGATTCTGGAGTGCCACTGATCCCCGATATAAATGAATCTTAATGGGCAAACTGGCAATACAAAAAATATATTGCCATTTTGCCTCCCAAAAAATTTGGTGGTCCATATGATGGTCGGATTACAGTAGTGTTATCATCTTGATACAAATAAGGATAATAGCAATCATTGGAGTGTTATTGCCAATAGCACTTCCTGTAAAAGCAAATAAGCAAAATGTTTCTTGTAGAAAGTGTTCTGCACACATCTCTTACATCTCATACTGGGCCTTATTTAACCCTAACGGCAATAACAGTCAATCTTCTTCTTGTTTATGAGGCCAAACTCACTGTGATTGGTGGGATTGAGCAATCTGGGTCCGCCGGTGGACGAAAGGTAGGGCCTCATTGAGAATGTGATCCGCAGTCTGTGATGGAATATGGAGAACCACATTGGCAAACTGGCGATGGCCGCAGCCCACATCGGGGATATTGCTATTGAGCGACCGACTACTGTGCTGAATCCGGTTTAAGGTGACCCATTCCTGCGTGGGAGCTTGCTGCCAGGTGTAGTTCTGTCTTAGGTGTAATAGAGAGTTGATCTGGCCTTGGAATGTCTTGCCAGGCAGTGTTCCACCCACCCTTGTCTGTAAGAGGTTGAATGGGGAGATGGAGAGTTTAGCACAGCGGTCGACAGAAGGTCGGCGAGAGCGCAGTCTCTTTCTGCCGGGCTGGTGTGATTCTTTGACAGGTTATGCAGCAAGGGCTTGTTGTCAGCAGGGCCTTATTCACTAGTTTGTGCGAGTGGTGCTCCCTCCGAAGTGCTGCAGGTGCAATGCCTGAAAGCACTGGTAGGAATTCAGATGGAGTGGGGCGGAGGCAGCCAGTGATGGTTCTCAAGGTCTCGTTGAGTACCGTGTCCAGCTTCTTTGTGTGAGAGCTGTTGCACCATGCTGGGGCGGCATATTCAGCAGTGCTGTAGACCTTAAAACCCTAACAGCAATAACCAGCAATTGAAGTTACACCTCAGTTGCTGAATTCTGCTCATCGGACGTCAGGAACTTTGTCACACTTATGCATTGTTGGGAGTTGCCACTGAGATGCTCGGAACACCCATTGCTGTGCATTGCCACTCGGCCGTTTTCCCCTGAGGAGATCACCGAAACCACCCATGTTGTGTTAGGGTTAAATTAAGGAGTTTATCCCCACTACAGAAAAAGGTTTAATGCCACAAGTGGATGAGAAAAGTGGTAAAGAATGATTAGAATATATTTCTCACTGGTCTTGTTGATTTTATTCGGACTCATTTATTTTTATAAAGATTTGAATTTAACATGTGAACAATGATTTGAAAATGTTGAGCTCATTTATATTCATTATCACTTTCTCTGCAGACTCTTCAGAAGAAGAACCGCCTCCAAAAAAGAAAGGTAAGGGGGAAAATCGAATAGATTTGCTGTACATAGCATAAAAATGCTAATTTTATATGGTCGGTATTCTCATTTATTTTCTTCCCCAACACAAAATCGCCTCAGTCAGTGCACATTGTTGTCTATCACATTCTGTACATAATCCTTGCGTTTTAGGCCAAAAAGAAAACTGTTTCCAGTGGGCCATGCGCATTTTGATTTTGGAGTCATTTTTACTGTTTTGTTTTTTGATTTACTGAGAAAATTCTTTAGATAGAAAATTTCATTTTGAAAAAATAGTCTTCAAGTGATCCAAAATCAATAATTTGTTTTGTAAACTAATAATTTTAGAGTCAAATATGATTTCCAACTGTTTTAACTTTAAACCGTTTGGGGGGGGGGATCCTCCTTTAAAAAAAATAACAAATATGAAAAAGCACATTTTGCATTTAGGTTTGACTACCTACTGGAAACAAACTTGATTTTTTTTCCTTATCAATTTTTTTTTCAGTCTACACATATGCTGTTGGTAAGATAAATGAGGTAATCCTATGGTCAGTTTTAGAGTAAAGTAAGATGATCAAATCTAATTGTCTTACAGAAAAATATCAAAAAAAATCCTCAAAATTAATTTAGTCCAGACTTTAGAATATTAGAATATTGCCATTAGCCCCATGAGAACTTGTTTTAAGGGGGGGTCATTGGTGCACTGGTGGAAAAATAATTATTTTTTTGATTTCTTGACTAATGACCCCCCTTAAAACAAGTTCCCATGCATGGGGCTAATGGCAATATTTTAGTTCATCCCATAGTGTAGTTATTATACTCAAATTTGCTTTTTATCCCATCTCTCTAGGAAAAATCGTTTTTGAGAAATCCTGTTTGCAGTGATGCCATATCGTTAAAATTGACTTTTTAGATAGGTTATTAAGTCTAGAAACAGTTTTTTAATTTTTTGTATGTTTTAGAAACAGTGTTTTACTTTCACTATGAATTAGAAAAGGAGTGCTTAAATTTTAAAAGATAATTGTGAAAATTAGAGCTCAAAGGGTAAATTATTTTTTGAGATATAGATTTTTAAAGTGGAAAAAACTAAATATCGCAGCTTCAAAAACAATAAAATACATAAGATGTTTAAAACAAAAGAAAACATAAGAAATTCCAATTCACGAAGTTCAATTTTTGACCATAACTTTTGAACGGAAGCTCCGATTTTTGTCGAACAAAAAGCAATAGAAAGGTAATTTTTTCCTTGATTTAAATGTGTAGATTTCATTTTTAGCCCTTCCAATGATATATTCCCCCTTAAGTACACTTATTTTCAGAGTTTCAAGAGAGGTTACAGAGATATGGGCTGGTATTCTCAGAGGGAATTTAACTTTAGACCTGCGTTTAAACGAGGTTTAGTCCTACATGAGTGGGTCTTTTTCCTTTCAACATACTAAGAAAGATTAAAATAACAGGTATGATAATTTATCATGGATGGGCCAAAGT
>JAMKCH010051871.1:0-17732 GCA_023653785.1 Ophioderma brevispina | reverse complement strand
TGTGCTCTGAAGTCAATTGTATTCATCTTGCATCATGCATTTCAAGTGTTAAAAGGCGGAAATCGGACCAATTTGATTTTGCATTATCATTTTTGACGAAGCATATCTTTTGTTCTACATATTGGAATGAAATACGGGGAAAATAAAAGCTTATTTTACGATAAGGATTGCCAAACAAAGATCCATGCGTACTTTTTTGTTTTAAACAAAATGCCTCCTGTCTTGAGTGTTACGATTTTTGACAAATCCTCTATTGTACTGTATGGAAACCGGCGCAAATAGCCATACCACAGATAAACGGTCCAATATTAACTCAACTCAAGAACATGGTTCCAGTTTTGATAGGTGTTCCGGTTATTCCTTACACTGTTTCTAATATGTTTTTTTTTTTTAAAACAAATCAGGGAAAGCCAAGGTTATTCCCGTACCGTGGTGAAAACAAAAACGCAAAACTGTAAAATATGTCTACTGCTACCGGTAAACACTACTCCTGACCTGCAGCAGGCGTAGCAAGTGTTTTTACGCATTTGTTTTTTGTTTGTTCAGCATATTTTTGCTAAACGCAAGTGTGTTCTCTTCCGGCTATAAAAAATAATGTAACGACGATTATTCAACATATTTTTAACATCATCGTTGGGGAAGGAAAACATTTCTTGTGTATTTGGCCTTTGAAATCTAAAGCTCCTATGTGAAAATTGGACTCTTTCAGACCTTCCATGTGCAAATTTACTGGCAACTTCAGAAATAGGACTCTTTCAAAACCTCCTTTACTGGGAACTTCAAAACACCCTTTTATAAACACATCCCAGAAAGTTATCACGGTTTTAACGGTCTAATGATCACGAGTCCTGCGCTTTTCCACTAGACCACACGTGCAGCCGCATGATACTGTCGTTTCCACCTTTCTTAACCAGCCGGTGCCTTAGGCACGGCGACTGCTGCTTCTGCAACTTCTTTTTCTTCTTCTTCTTTTTTCTTCTTCTTCGTCTTCCAACACATTTCTGCTTATTCTTCTTCTTCTTCCAACACATTGCGAATTGGCTTCAAAATGCTATTAGTGCGAAACGTTTGGGCCAAATTTAACCAAATTAAATGCAGAGGACCCCTGACCCAAGGATGGGGTGTAAATAAATTTGGGTTTACGGCGGTCCGGTAAGTACGTAATCCTGTTTCTAAAATTGAAAAAAAAAAACAAGTTGGCGTAAATTGAAACCAGTGTTTGAAAATTCTCAAGACTGGGAAAAATTGATGCGTCCGTAACGATTGCGTGTTCACTTTTCCGTGTCTGCGAGCACCGAAGTACCCGACAAAAACGTTCAATTTTCTCGCTAGGTTCTATAGGTTCAATCCCAATTACGATACATATTCAAAACAAAACATAGCAAAAACATCCATAGAATCGTATTTGAGATTTGGGTTCAAGGTCATTTGAAGAGAAATGTGAACTTTTTGGTGCAAAATTCAAGAGCTATGAACACCAAAATGGGTCACAAGGTCACCAGAATCATGCTTAATATGGGGTGTACACATATAGTGTTTCACGGTCACTTGGGCAGAGATGGGGGACATTTTGTGAAAAATCGGGTATGTGGGAGTCGTTTTTGTGTTCGTATGAAGATCCTGTTTTACGCCAGTATGAATGCCTTTAGTCTTGGGGTCCCCGGCCCGGAGGTCTGCAGGAGTTAGAATTTCTTTGGCTTAATAGCCTTGATCACTTCGAAGAAGGGTTAAATCTACTTTCACATGCGGATTTACATACTCGATATAATCCCCAGGGGGCAAGGCAAGGTCAACCTGCCATGGATGCATAAAAATTACATTGCATGTCAAATAGTATGATGATCAAATAAAGACCCCCAGAGTGGCACGTAAAATAAATATGCTGCAAGGGACCTCCAAGAGGGGGTCATGTTGGGCGGGGGGGGGTCAAGTGAGTAAATTGTGATCAAAGTATAGTCAGTTTGGAGTTTCAATGAAAGGGGATAATTTAATTTAAAAACCATTGAAGTGATGTTGATTTTTCCATTTATATCATATGGCGAAAGTTAATACTTAATTAAATGCTGCGGTTCTATCTTCAAAATATATCACGCCCATTAAGACTGTGGAGTAGTAGGAGGGATCTGCAGAACTGTTCTAGCCGGCAGCTATGGTATATTAGGCAGATAAGCAATCCGTTGAGTTGTAATCCAAAGCTCCGCCACCGCATGTGAGATTATATTATCTCAGAACCCAATTTCCTCAAGTTAAGTCTTTTAGAAGTAGATACACAATATTTTACATCTCAGGTCATTGGCAAAATATCTGCTCGCGTAGCCTTCCACTCGGGGGGATGATAAAAATGAAGCAAAATGGCCAAGCATGCCGCTTCCTGAAGTGTGGAACGGATATCTTAAACTGGTATTTCACTTCTTCAGGTCAACCTCGGTGGTCATCAGGATACTTTTGGACATCATGGAAGTGTCTCTGATTTATTTTAACTTTAAAACCTGAAAATTAAATGTATTAGTATTCCGTGTGATATTATTTTTTTGTCATCAATATTCAAGCCTATACTGAGTGCAGCCTTTTCATGCTTTCAAAGAATCAATTAAATTTTATTTTTTATTTATTTAAGCCTGGTTTTGGACCTTTTTACTAGATTGGTACGCTATATTTAGGTGTGGTCAAAACCCCACTCACAGGTCTGTTGCCCCTAGATCTCAAACTACTCTCTTTTTTTTTTGCGGTGATCGTCAGATTTCCTGGGATGTAGCGATCCACTGACACAGAAGCAACTAAGTAGATTAACTTTTTGGGGTTGAAAGATTAGGCTAATGTCAAGAGGTTTAGTACAGAAAATGATGAAGAATACCGAAAGGTTCAAAACCCAATTTTATCTAGTCCGTCCGTGATATGAACATTTTATGATTTTTAGTAGCGAAACCTATGGTAACCAAATTAATAAGTTTCAACATACTTGATAGTACCCTGAAAAATGAAACACAAATGAACAAGTCAACTGCACACCCTCATCATGACTTTTTAAGGCTTCAAACTTCAAATTTATCAAATGCTCCGATCTCTGTGATAAACCGATAAGGCTTGTCTCACCTTACTGTGGGTTTTATACACTGTTGCTCATATTTAAGTTTGATATTTTTTTCACGACCAATCGTAAAACATATTTCTATTTGGACGCTTCAGTAATCATATAAGAGTAGATAAATGATTACAATATGAGTCCCAACTACCAGATGAAGGGAATCCATGCATAATTTTGAAATTATGTAACAATGCCTTTTGTTGGGAGCTGCACAATGTAGGACGTATGGTAGTTTGTTCATATTCCCTGCTCCCAAAGCCAGTGTGCAAAGAGGCCTATTTTTTTCAACGTTGGTGTTACCGTTACCAACAAAAAGGGACACAGCGATCCCTAGGCTATTGCCGCATCCAAGGGCATTGTCAATACACGAAAAGTCTTGCACTCCGACAGGAAGGGTACAAACAGCCAGAGTCGTGAATTTCTCGGAACGACAGAGTAAGGTCTGTAAAATCATCAGACACCATCGAGAGGTGGGTCATGAGGCCACAAACTCTTCAGAACGCCACGATTGACTTACCAGACGAGACGATCTCCGACTGCTTAATCTGTGCCGTAGAGCCGGAAAAAGCCAACGAGCCGTCTTTGCCGTTGTGGAGAAGACACTATGGAATTAACCGTTCCCTCAAAATACTGTAAATCGGAGATTGTGTTAACATGGTACCGTGCCGGCAAAGACGGATGACCAAGTCCACGCCCAACCATTCACCACAGAGTTCGACTTCGCTGACTATGGAGCACAAAAGGTTACAGTTCAGACACTGGCGAAATGGTGGGTTTATGGCGAGAACGCAACACATTGACATCAAGATGCGAAGACAAAGGGTGAGAACCTCCGGGATGACTGCATTCAGGAATCTACTCAAGGTGGTGGCGGCCTCAGTGATGGAATGGGCCTGTATTCATTATAGAGGAAAAACTTCACTGGTGGTGCCAGATGGAAGCATGAACGCCGTCGTGCTACCTGGACATTCTGGAAAACCACTGTCGCCACTGGCAAGAAGGTATATTGAACAATTTTCGGATGCAAGACATAATGTCACGCCGTACAGGGCCGCTGTAGGTGTAGACAATTTCCTTGAGTCGTAGAGGGCGTTAGAGCAGATACCCATGGCTTGATTCGCCCATGTATTTGAACCCTATCGACATGCTGGGAATGCTTTAGGCAATCAAGTGCAGGGACAATCTTCCGTCAAACGCTACAGGAGTAGCTCAGCTCTGAACACGAACAGCGAGCTCTGCCATTTGACATCATAAACAACTTATGGGCAGTATATGCGACGTCTTGATGTATTGATTCATGCCAGGGATGGCCATACTCGATGTTAGTGATGATTGACATTAAAACATAAAATACTATTGAACATTAGATTAGATGCATGAAATCACACAAAAAATAAAAAAAATAAAAAAAATAAAAAAAATAAAAAATTAACAAAATCCTTAAATCTACTGTTCAAATAAACCTTATCCTTTCAGGCTAAGGGACCACGGTTCGTAAAGGGGTAATGGTGATATGTCAGAAGGATGATCATTCAGTAGGTGTCGATGATACACCCTAGATACCTCACAAATAACTCAGATTAATTCATAAAAAAAGTGACGTTAAAAATTTTATCCAACTTTATGAGCAGCAGTGTATAACACTTGGGCTTTACGTACAGCGATCTCACAAACCTAAAAGCCCTAATTGTTCCATACCTACAGGAACACAGAATGAATATTTAGGATTCATAAATCATAGAAAGCTGGAACATTAGTGAAAAATGATACCAAACACGCCATAAATGTGTACCAAAGTGCCGCCAATGCCAACCCCACCCCAAAACCAACCCACCCCACACACCTGACCCCTTTTACACACCTGACCCCTAAAATACGTAGTAGGGCAGTGCATCATGATATTATTCATAACAAGTTATCATAATTTGTGTATCGTTTGCGGTACAGGCAACCATTTGACTAGTGGAAATAGGATCTGGAGGGGGTAAACTGCCTCCCCCCCGTAACCCCCCCCCCCCCCGTGTAGCTGATTGAAAAAACAGTGTCCACCCTAGGAATTGTATCCTATGGTCCATAGAAGCTACCCAGATGCACGTTTTTATAGCCTGAGATGTCAGTTTGCAATAGGTTTGCCCCCCCTGGGTATAGAATAAAAACTGTTTCAAAGATGGCGTATATAACGCGGAAACTCATCCTTATCCCTGAACATTCCTACCGGACGACAAGTAGCCCTTGGGTTGTTTGAAGTCGCATTAAAGGATTATTGTCAGGAGTGCTGGCGCGTTCAACCAACACACCGTTGACATGAAACAAGAAATAAAAGTATTGAAACGGAAACATGTCCAGGCGATGGTTTCAAAAAGGATAGGATGGCGGTTCTATGTTTTTTCTAGTCAAGAAATGTGAAATAAAAACAGAAACAGACTTATTGCAAGTGATCTAGCTGTTAGCGTAGATGGTTTATTAAAAAAAACCCTTAAAAATTGAGGAATATAAATAAAGACAAATAGAAATGGTCTTATGAATGGCTTGGCGAGAAATTATTTTCCCATTAATAATGCAATAAGAATTTGATGTTTTTTGAAATGACATTTTATTTACCCTAAAAATTTGCATTTTGATGATAGAACTGTGCCAATATCCTATCCACCACTCAAATATAGCCTGTTCATGTGCTGGTGGGTTAGGTTTCAAAACTAGGGTAAGGTTTTAAATAGGCTTGCGAGTTTAAAAGCTAGGGTCGGTTTTCCACTAAGGCTCGGTTTTAAAGCTAGGGTTATGTTTTCAAAGCTAAGTGGGTTGAAGACGGCGCAATTTTAATGATAAGCTTGACCGACGCGGCTGATTTCGTAGTCTTGACACAGCGAAATCTATACTATGTTTCCCTCTTACTATATCAGAGTGCAGACGCATGATATACTGGAGTTTTCGGTTGTCGTTTACGGAATAGGAACCTTACTTTATTCAATAGATGCTATTTTTTGTTTATTTTGTAGGGAGTGATGTATGGCATTCGCCACTGCAACCCCTTTCAATTGCTTACAATCGCGTCAAAGGATTATTGCCGAATCTTGCACATTCAACTATCAACCCAGTCAAAGGGGAGTTTCCATAAACTGACCCATCTGACACGCATTTCTTATGAATGCGGAAACCTTCACGGAAGTAAAGCACAGGGTATTTCGTTACGCGTTTCCGAATTATAAATGTGTGTTAGAAAAAAAATGTGTCAGATGGGTCAGATTACGGAAACTGCCGTTCAAAAGAGATATGTGTACCAAGGCGGGTGAAGGTTTCATTTTGGAAGTCCCATTGATGCAAATGAAGCGTAACAAAACTGCTGTGAGAGTGTGCATGTGAAATAGGTTGTAGAGCCTGTCTCAAAAAATGGTACAATCAAAAAACCGTTTTTTCAATATTATATCTCAAAATAAGTGAGTTGTTTGTATATCACAGTCAAGAGAAAAGACAGGATTTCCAGGATTTTTTGTTCATTCGTAATTGCTTATTTCAATCGAGAGATAACTCCAGTTTACTGAGGACACAAAGATCGAGTTTGTGCCACTTTCTGGTTGAGTGAAAAACGTGTGAACGAATTAGTTAAACATCAGTTATTCACACTTGAAAACAGAATTTTTATGAAATTCTTTAAGAAAGGGATTAAATTCATAATAGAAACTCTAAAAAATACGAAAACAGTTACATAATTGGTGGAAAGTTATGATCAGTAGTTCTGGTTTAAGAAAAGTGAATAACTATCACATACTGGTGTTGTCAGATGAGAACATGAGTGTACACGGGTACAGCAATCTGGAGGAGAGAGGTTCTATGGTATTGATAGATCATGAAACGCAATTCCTACCACCACTGTGAGACTTGTTTCCAAATTCAAATTTATCGGACTTAACAATAGTAAATGCACAAAGGATATGCCAATATTTTAAACCCATTTCTTTGGATTTGGAGTGTTATTTAGTTGCAATGCACTTCCTTCTGGCATGATTAACAGAATTACCAATCTTGTAATAAATTCAAAGCTTCATGTCATTGACGTGCAATACAATATTGTATTGTGGTTATTGATGAAAGAAGATTTAAATGAACGGATTATGTTGATATTAAACTGGTCGATAAACGTAGACTTCCTTGTTTACTAAATTAATCTGGGGTTGGTTTCTTTTGTCAATTGCAATCTTTTGTGAGCTTTAGACAGCATGGCATAGCTGGGCGCGAAACAACTCTGCCCATGCATTAACGTGGCACAAAATTCCGATTTTGCTATATCGCACTAAATTGATGATATCTCTGGATTGACAAAAGTAAATGAGAGAAACAAAACCACCTGGAAAGCCTTGTCTTTGTTCTTTAAAAATTATGTCATGTAAGAATGATTTAATTGAAATTTCAGTATTTAACCAATTTTTTCTGATTGTACATTTTTTTAGACAGGCTGTAGCGCGTGAGATCGATCAAAAGCTCATTTGCATTGTGGACTGGGAAAACCAAACGGATACCAAAGAGTTTAATAACGTATAAGCGATGCTCCACGACACATGAGTAACATATGTTCGGTTATGGTGGTCTCTGGTAGATTGTAAAGCATGTCTCGGTAACAAACAAACAACACACTAGTCTGTCGATAAATTTCAACTTTAACAAGTGGTACAACAATTGAATAAGCCATGTTTTTAGGTTCCTAATTGATTTCCTAAATTGAAAAATAAGTTGCCTCAAGCCAGTTAACACGTAAATCTCCTAATTTATGTTTCTTGCAGTAATCCATTAGAAAGAGGTTCGGCCACTGCCAGTTCTACTGATGATACGTAAAGAACCCGGGGATGATGTTTACAAAGCCACATGTCAAAGGAGCTGGACGTTTAGTAAATGGATGCGCGGGGCAAGTAGAAATCAATTACGCATGGAAGTTTTTGGGATCATCACAGTCCTTTTCGTAGTTCTTTATCGCTGGAGGCGAGAGGACGAAATAAAGAAGAAAAGGTGATTTTGGTAGGTTCCGTTTAATATGGTTTTCCCAGACATTTCGTAAATGGTCATGATATTTTGTAAAATATAAATTCCATTTCGCAGCTTATTTTTAGAATGACGTATATACTGGTTTGAATCTTTTCACCAAGCCACCATTTCGATTTTCTTTTTTTCTCATTCAAATCAGTTTCATGATTTATACCACTTCAGTTTGGAATTACAAATACACGATCGCTATTTTTCACCTGCATGTACAAACCTATTTAGCGGTATATCAATGTGTCATTGTGACATTGACTAACTCGCATAGTTCTTTTTTTATTTATAAGCATTTCAATTTTCGAATGCTACAATCAAAAATAGATTTGAAAACAAAGATAAAGTCGTTGTCTAATTATCATACATATATGTGTGCAGACACACACACTCGCGCGCGTGCGCATGGGTTGCATGTTTGTGTAACTTTAATCAGCACTTTGTTTTATAATTGCACTTCCTTTATTTATGTATTTTTCTTCACACAATTGGCTAATTAAACAAATACATCCATGCGCAGCATGTGGGAAAAGATAGTTTGTTGCAGTATCTATGTTATATATACATGGATTTGAAGACTTTTAGTGCTTCTTTATAATTCCTTATATCTACATTTCACAAGTTCCGTTAGGATTTCTGCTGTCTAACACTCAATGCAATTATCTCCATACGCTGTAAAAAATCCCAGGAAATTTATAGTAAAATCCGACTAAATGGCTTAGAAATGACATTTTTGGCTATATTATGCATGAAAACAGCAAAATATTGTTAATTGTATGTCGAATTTTCCCAGGCCTATTATGACCAATTTAAAAAATGGAGGTCGTATTCGATTTTAAAGAATTTCAACATCACTCACTCACTCACTCACCTCAACCCCACTACTCCCCTCACTCACTCACGCACTTCCATAGCACTAGGTGAACCACCTTCCTAACACAGTGACCAGCAAACTGGAGCTGTCTCTTTTCATAATTTTTATACTGTTTCTAACTCAAGGCAAAAGGAAGTATTGACCACTAAGGGTATTTTGAGTTATTGGCACCATGTTTTTTTTGAAAGAGCCCCTGGATATTATCAGATATTTGAGAATTTTCTTTTAGTGGTTAAATAGCTTCATTACCAAGTTGAATAAAAGAAATTGTGAAAGTGTCACAATGTCAATACTTTCTTTTGCCTTGTTTTTTTTTCACTTTTTTTCCTGTACACTGAAGTACCACAACAATGGTTAATTCACACGAGCTTCTAGTTTTCGCAAAAAAATAATGGAATAAATAAGAATGAATATATACAGTGAAAAATAGTCGTGGGATTTGGGGCTTTCTAGCAAGAATTTTCTCTTCACCCGTGTACTTTTTGCCAAACCACATAGGCCATTTGGTTGAGTACAGCAATTGCCCAACATTTCCCCTCTGACCCCAAGTTTCCGGAGGCCGATTGGGTACAGCAAGTGTCCTACATTTCCCCCTATTGACCGGGTTGGACAGATTTTTGTGGTTGGACTGAAATTTTGGCAAAAAAAAATTGACTTATAAAGAATTTGCCATATTAGGAAAATCAGAATGGCAGCAAAAATTTCAGCTGAGAAGAAATTCGAAATATCGCTTGCAAAAGCAAAAGCAGGTTAAACCATTTCGATGTTCTCGAGAAGGACAAATTTAGCCTCACCGAAACCAAATTTGGTGAGGGCTGCATCGAAATGGTGAGCGAAGATCCCCACAATAAGTTCAAGGCTTTCGCCCCGGGCCTCCTAACCGAGCGTCTTCACACCGTGATGAAGAAATAAGATTGCCCCGTGTTCATCAGAATCCAATGGCACGAAAAAATGCCAAAGGCTCCAAAAACCTAAATTTTACTACGATTTTGATTTGGTTTTTGAATGAGTTCCGATCCGATCTGAGTCTGAGTCTGAGGAGTCTCAGCTCGAGAGGAGTTAAATCCATGTTGACCAGGGAATTTTTTTTTTGCCGCCTTGGAAAAAACACAATATAAAAATGTCAGTTGATTATTTTGAAGCTCGAATCGAAAATTGATACACTAGAATTGGGGGAAATTTTTAACCTCACCGATTTTTCGATTTTTACAATGGGGATTCGTCATCATTTTTTTGCGAACACTTGAAAATTTGATAGAATAGAAATGAGGTTTAGGATTGTACGATAGAATTTGAAAAAGGCGAAACAGATGTGACAGAGGAAGAAGAGGATTGTTACCGTCACATGTCGGCGGGCGAAAGTAAGGGTCAAATGGCTTTTCCAAGTGATTTTATAGAACAGAATAGAAACCTTGAAAAATGGGGCAAATTGGAATACACAATATTATAAGAGACAATGGCATGAAGGAAATTATCATTGATTTGAGTTTCTGAATCATCCGATTCTGACTGCGGAGGAGCGTGTAGGTAAAAAAAAAATATTCCCAGATTGATAAAAAATTCCAGTCTGGGATATTTTTTGTTTTTACTTTGGTCGGTTCCTTGGCAAGGAGTTTTGATTTGTTTTTCTCCGGGGTTGCCGAACGAATTGACCAAAATGCCGAAATGTTGTCCTCCCTTGGAGCCGAGCGAATATTTTTTGAAATTTCTGCAAAAAAAATAAAGTATTTTTGGCTATTTAAAGTTTGTAATATATAGAAAATCAAAATGCCGGGCTGCATAGCACAACACCCAATTTCTGTAATTATGGTTGTGAAAGAGGATGGAAAATATTATGAATTTGAAAACATTGAGAGTAGGTTTTGAAGACCTTTCCCAACAATATACAGGATATTTATTTTAACTAACCCTTTATTTGAATGGTTTGTCCCAAAGAATCATTATGTACATGTTTTTGTGGATGAGGGTTTTCCGAGGTGAACTTCCAGGTAGTAGGTAGAGTTCAAGTCGATCATATGACAACAATAAGACAAACAACCACATTGATAATCTTCAATTGCTAACGCCAGCGGCTAATATCCAAAAAGCTCCGTGGCAATAGAGGAAAGCATTTCAAAACACAATTCAGTTGTTCCATTGCTTTTGAAAATGGTGAAGAGAAACCTTCATACAGGAATGCTGCCGAAAATGAAATGAACTAGGTGTCTTATTGGTTATAATTCCAAAATCGTGAGAAAAGAAAAAGGTCGTAAAACTACAATGTCAAAAAATTCTGGTTTGCGATAGATGATTTGAAAACATAAAAAAAAAATCTACTCAAAAGATTAATTGATAGGAATTTTTTTTTGCTGCTCGTTACCTTCAAATTTTTTGGAGGATTGACTGTCCCTAGGAACGACGATCAACAATTCTTGTCTAGTGGAGGCTCGTTTTGGAGCACCGTCGTTAGGTAGTACAGAATTGGATCTCCACTCTTCTTTACAACACAGGCGATTGTGTATGGTTCAAGAGACCAAATTGGTCTGTTGCTTGCCTTCTTGAATCTCCCTCAGATTCTCCGGGTTTCATTCAAGTACCTAAATTTCACCGTTGCTTGGAATTTGAACCTCATTTTAATTTTTTGAGGAGCTGAACCTTGCTTCGATTTTCTTCTCTTGATTGCTCTCACTAGGTTTATACTAATCAGACGAGTTTTTTCATCATTCAAAGCTGCGATCACGTATGGCAGTCTTTGCACCAATCTCTGGATCTAAACATTCTTTTCACCTCTGGCCCCTTTTCCCCAAAAAAAACAAAATTTCTTTCGCGGTCTGATATCCAAACAATCTTTCTGCCAGTGTCCTGTTGAATCTTTCGACAATAGCTTGAAGCTCGATGTTGTTCAACACCACCTCTATGAATGTCTACACTATGTTTTTTCATCAATTTTGAGAACTCACCCCTATGAATTCTCGACCTGGATCAACTGAAGCAAATTTGGCCACGTCAGTCCTTTTCTAGCGTAAATTTTCTCGAAAGCTTTTGCCACTTCAATCGGAACTTTTTTGTGTCAGAGGCTCAGCTTTCGTTGAAACCTTTAGCCACATCAACACCGTCAGAGCATATTTATAGAGCTTACGTCCTTTCCCAGGTCTATCATGAGGGAGAAACAATAAATCCGCCTGATGACTTCATGGGAATACTCACATCAATGT
The DNA here is from genome assembly GCA_023653785.1 of Ophioderma brevispina. Lineage (NCBI taxonomy): Eukaryota > Metazoa > Echinodermata > Ophiuroidea > Amphilepidida > Ophiodermatidae > Ophioderma > Ophioderma brevispina. Next base: position 5,557 of record JAMKCH010051871.1, on the reverse strand, counting down.
TTGCGCTTCGGAACTGTACTTCGGAGCCGGGCAAGTAAATCTGCCACAAAGCTGGTTCTTCAAAAAAATTCTAGCTTTATCTTACTCACATGGGCTTCCTTCGCTAGGGCTTGTCAATGAGGCGGAAATTCCTTTCCAAGAACCCCGTGGTGAGTAGTAAATCTCGGTGAGTTAGTTCCATTTATTTTTACAATAAAAATGAGAATGTATCGTGTATTCGGATTTAGCCGCGGAGTCTTCTCGATTCAGACAGAGGGAAGGATAAGGATGGAAGCCAAGAGAATGACCGAAGTCTGGAACGGTACAATAAAGCGAAGCAACACTTGCAAGGGTTTAACATTGCAATTGAAAATACAGCTTTAAGAACTGAACTGATAGTTCATGAAAGCCTACTGACCATTTTGAGCAACGTAACTTTGGACTTTTCTGCAGTTTTTGCACGTATTTTCAATCTTATTTCGAAGTCCATGATGCTAATCTATGATCATGGCTACATTGGACATTATAGAACAGTAAACTATAGCAACTCATTGGTTTCATTGGCATTGTGCTGGGTGTATATTGATGGTTCTCTCACCTACCCAACCATGAGTAAACAACCCATAGCCACTTCAACCAATCTAATGGGTTACTACACAAGAAGTGAAATTGCTCTTTAAAGGATGAACGTCTTGAGCAACAGCCAGGTAAACTTGCCAAAGGCCACTTGGATGAATATTTTATCGCTTGGAATTGAAAAGGAAGAGTTTCAACCTACTCATCGCGGTGTAGAGCAGGCCTAAAAGTGAAACTGAACATGATTAAGCCACATACCTTGTTGCTAATTACATCCAAGTTAATGTCAGTCCATACCTGAATGTGTGTCATTGGAATGCTCAAAGTATCAGAAAATAAAACAACAAACTTGTCAAGACTATGTCATAGATAAGTATGTTGATGCTATGTTTCTGACTGAGACATGGTTGACTTCAGATTCGGATGCAGTAGCAATTGGTGAACTAACGCTCCCTGGGTATGACTCCTCAAATGTTACCCGTCCCACAACATGACAGTCATGGTGGTATTGCGTTCTGTATCGTAGACACGTAAAATACAGGTTTATCCATCAACTTGGGTTTCCGGTTCTTTTGAGCAGTGCTTATAGTAGTCTGACACAGTTAGAAGAATCCACTTTCTAACTATATACAGAACACCGCCTTCAACTGAGAATAACATAACTTTATCACAATTTTTGGTTGAATTTGATGACTTTTGCTGTATGTTAATACACTCCGTGGAAAGATTTTTATCCTTACTGGTGATTTTAACTTTCATGTAAACAAATACAAAAAGGGAAATCTGAGTAGTCCACTTCCTTTTCATTAGTGGATGGAGTCGGGCTCCATCAAGCCCGTTGTAGGTCCAACTCACAGATGTGGCAACACACTTGATTTGGTATTATCTCGTACCGAGGAGAATCTCATCCATTCTGGTCTGTGGGCCCCAGATGTTCCGATAATAATATAATCCTGTGTAAGGTGAATGTCAACAGACCCTGTGGAATCAGAAGGAAGTGATCTCCATCAGAAACTTCAAGAAATCAGCAAGCTGGACAAAATTGATTTTCAGACTTTCAGGCAACTTTAGTCTCACACGCAATAGACCTTGAAAAATGAATGTACACTGTTTCATTGATAACTTGAATATTCAATTAGGACAACTCTGGACAAACATGCTCCTGCAACATTAAGAACTCGTAGCAAAAGAGTCATCAACCATGGTATAATACTAATTATACATGAGGCCAGGAGAGTCTCAGTCCGTCGCCGTTAGAGAAAACATGGCGGAAAATGGATTGAGGTGCAATCAACTCTACCGGTGAGCAACATGTATTGGTTAATACAGTGATTGAGGACCAAAAAAAAGGTTATTTGAAAAGCAGTGGAAAGCAAGCTGACTCCAAGACTTTATTTAGAACGTCAATGGTTTTTAAATAGTGGTCAAAAAGATATTACATTCTCATGATTCTGTTCAAACACTGTGTGATGATTTTGCTTTTATTTAATGATAAGTAGATAAGATCCAATCAGGGCTTATAAAAGACAGAAGCGACAGTGTGAATGGATGATTAGTCAAGTAATGTAGGTAATGCTACTTGTTTGCTCTCAGAGTTTGAGGGAATTTGTGAAGAGTGTTGAAAACTGTCAGGGGGTTTGCAGCTAAAAGGCTGCTTGTTGGATCAATACCAACATGGTTTGTTAAAGATAATACTCACGTGTTTGTTCCTGCTATTACAAATTCCTTAATATGTCTTTATTCAGAGGAGTGTTTCCTGCTGCTTTAAGCATGCCATCATCAGCCTGTTTTAAAGAAATCCTTCACTGATTCCAACCATCCTTAAACACTTATCGTCAGTGTCAAACATTAAGTCTTGTCCAAAGTTATGAAAGGCATGTCGTAAATAACATAAAAATCACATGAATGGAATAAGCTGGGGTGAACCCTTCAGTTGCTTATCGTGCTGCAATAGCACAGAGACGGCTTTGGTATAAAAAGTTTAAGAAGGACAATTCCCATGACTGCACTCCAGCACCAGCAAGGAGTGTTCTTGGTGCTTCTAACCTGAGCGCCGCTTTGATACGGTGACACACAGTTTCTCTTGATTCGTTTTGAACGGGAAATTGGTGTTAGAAGGCACTGTCTAGAATGGATCAAGTCATACTTCTGCAATCGCACTACCAGTGTTTGCAATAAATGGATTTCAAATCTGCCAAATCAAATCTCCATTATGGACTGCCTAGGGTTCTAATCGGCCCTCTATTCATTTATATTTTACACCGTCCCCCATCGGCCGCATCATTGCAGGCATGGTCTGAGTTACCATCTTTACGCTGACGATATCCAGCTTTACACCAGTTTTGATCCATCTTCAAAGCACTCCATTGATTCAAGCTCTCTCTAGACTGTCTTCTTGCATTAATGAATACAATCCTTGGATGACACAAAATATGCTGATGAAAATAAAACAGTGCCAAGACTGAATTCTTTGTTGCTTATCACCACACAACAAACGTCGCATGCTTACGGTTAAACTTCAGATTGGGGCCTGATACCATGACACCTTCCGATACAGTTAGGAAAACATGGGTATAATTTTTTGACACCCAAACATGACAGTGGCTAACCAGATTTCATCGTGTCACGCAACTTAATTTTCCATCTTCGGAATATTTCACGTATCCGCCGGTTCCTCGGTTTGGATTCATGCAATGATGTTGTACGCTCCCTAGTACTCTCTCGTTTGGATTATGGTAATATTCTCCGTAATGGGTTCCAAACACATTCCAAAAATTATCTCGCCTTCCAAACTTCTTCAGAACTGGGCTTGTTTTTAAACTTTATTTTTAATCTGGCAAACGTGACCATGTACTGATTGCTGCAGCAGCTCCACTGGTGACCAGTTAAAGACAGACTCTTCTTCAAAATCAGGGTGTAGTAGTCAAGGGTATCCCGGATTGGTCTGAGTATTTAACATTCCCCCAGCCCCCCTTCTGTCACCAGCCCGCTTCTCTTCTCCATTCAACCGCTCCGCCTTCTCTCAAGTCTCCCCTTTTGTCCTCCTTTGCTTGGAATATTACAAAACCTGGTCGCGAGGGTCCTTAAGATCTGCTCAGGAACACACTACTCTATGCACCTAAAATCATCATCTCGTTCACTCCAATCTGCGCAATCAGAGCATTTTCTTATAATGCGCCCAAACTGTGGAAGACCTTCCATCTCATGTTCGTTCTTCCATCTCTCCTTTCTTGGGCCGTCTTCAAAAAGAAAAGGGACTAAAAAGACTCCTCTTGTTGCACCTGTGTAATTTCGCTTGTTCATGTTCTATATCCATTTTTTTTCACTCGCTTCTGTATTTAACTCATGCTGGTGTGGTCATGATTTGTGGCGCTGTGAACTTTTGAAATGGCGCCTTATAAAAGCTGATATGTGATGTATATATGTATGTAAGCAAAAAAATATAATTCACGGATAAATTTGTTGAATGAATTGGTATTATTTTTTTTTTGAAAGTGACATATTAATTAAAAAAAAATGTGAGGCATTCAAAATTTATTATCAAGTTGAAAAAGAAATCACTATCGAGTCCAAAGTTGAAAATGATCATTTATTGTTGTTTTTCTACAGGACGACCAGTGGGATTAGACTGCCTCATAAAAAGAAATCCAACAAATTTTTTGTCCAAAATCTAGTCAAAATGAAGGTGGACTGAGCTTTCTAGACACTTGGGGTTCCCCGATTTTTACCAAGTCAAAAGTATAGAAAGAGTTTATGAGAGTAATTAAAGATTTCCCGAAAAACCTTGCCCCAAATATTATTTTAAAAAAAAATTTCAAAAAAATTACTTTGTTGAGATTTTTTTGGGGGGGGGGGCTTAAGATAAAAATAAAAATAAAATTAAATTTTCATCATAATATAAAATACTTATGCTCGTCGAAGAACCATGTCCCAGGTCGAAGAATAAGAGAGTGGGTGCTTCAACTACCTCTCGACCACTGAGTCTAAAAGTATGCCAAGGAGCATATACCGTGGTTACTCACGCATGAAGAAAGTTGAACTTCTCAGACGTCCAGCTTCAACGATAAACGAAGAAAGAAGGCGGATCAGAGAGCAACTCAGCTGGAAAGTGATAGCCAGAGGATATTCAATGTGAAAGAGCATGAAAGAGAAGGCAAAAAATCTGGTCGTTCGAGGCACAAAGCTGATAAAAGCCGATATTTATCGAAACTTTGAGGGAAAATTATATGCCTAACCGTCGATGTTCTTTCTCGATATCGGCCGTCCGGGGGGGGGGGAACTCGGAACCGAGACCTCCTTTCAAACCGAAAAGTATCTCATCTCTCATACTTTTGCCATCGCTGTACGTGATAGATGGAAACCTAGATATGATCCCGAAAGATTTTGGCGACTGTGAAAAACATGGTGATTCCTCCTGGTGAACAATCGACATGACGAAAGGTAAAAAATTCCGTCTTAGGTGTCATATCGTAAAAAATTGACACAGCCCCAAACAGTGCCGTGGATATAGAACGTCCCGTTGATTCAGGTACAAGCGAAGACCCAAGTGTGATTCTGGCAGGTCTTGAGGAGTTATACGTGACATGAAAAACCACAATCCTGGAAAGGATAGCCAATGTCCAGAATCAAGGAAGTGGATGGGTAGTCGAGTCGATCGTGTCCTTGTAATTCAGATGGTGGAATATAGACTATGGGTGGGTATTCCTCGTACTTCCACTCCGATAGGATAGCCAAAAATCTTTCCAACTGTCGCGTCTCAAGGACATTGACAAATTTGGAGGAACAACCCATCCATTGCAGTAATGGTGCAAGTCTCTATTATGAGCTGGAAGTATTCCCACTCAGACTATAGCTCTCACCACAACCTAGATCATCAATTATCCTTCTTTGTTTTCCGGAGTGAATTCTGATGGGGTATAAGTAAGCATTACTGTGTGATCAAAAAATAATTGTTAGAATTGCTCTAACGGTCCAAAATTTCAAAAAAAACTACACAAAAAAA
>JAMKCH010051870.1:0-18055 GCA_023653785.1 Ophioderma brevispina | reverse complement strand
AACCGGAAATGTGCCCGGCGAGGCCCTTTTGCTCTACCCGAACCCGAATCTGTGCACGTACAAAGGAATGGGGAGAAAAACTACGGAGAAAATGGACAGACAGAATAAGGCGATTAATTGCGCGTATGTCAAGGTTTGTCAATTATTGGTTTGATTTTCGAGTATGGGCGGGTATGTTCAAACAAAATATGATTCAAAATGTTTGAAAAAGTCTTAAAAGGCCAGATTCAGGTTTTCAGCTCACGGACACAATACTTCATGCCAGAGTAAGTAGGTGCTTTGACTACTAGTATCATAGATATATTAGAGTTATTAATCATACTAAAAGATGTTTTCCGTTTTACTAACCCCCTTCTCGGCCCGCAATTGATTTGGTACGCTCCCACAGAGGATGGATGGAGGGGTACCCCTGGGGGGGGGGGGGGGAGGGGGAGACGAGAAATTAGAGAGAGAGAAGTAGGCAACACGCAAGTATGCGCGGGGAATACCACAGGACACTTGATCTTGTACCGGGATACTATATCCTACTCTTTGCATTAATAACCAAAATGACTTAGCGTTTACCAAACATGCCCGCATTAGGCTTACTTCAAAGTGACATCATATCAGCAAATGGGGGAAATTCATAGTTTGACCAAAAACATGAAAACAGTAAGGAGTATCTATTTCCATGCGGTTTGGGTCTTTACATGATGGAAATTACATTTTTTTTACACAAGCGTTTAGTGATGTTTTGACAGAAAAAATTGAAAAATATCAATTTTCACCCTAGATATGTACTTTCACTCTTTCCTTAACTTATGACGTCATATTGGGAAGGTTGGTACTTTTTTGAACACCAAAAAGAGAAAACACAAAGCTATCTTGGGTATCGGTACCAAATTTAGTAGGAATCGAGATGTGTTTTGTTGTGTAAAAAGGAAAATCACAGGGGCTGGTACCCCCCCCCCAGCCCCCAAGGGGGCAGAAAGTGGGTTACATTGAAAATGGCTCGGTGACGAGAGTTAGTTAAGCACCCCTTTTCTTTCTGGAAAGACTCTATCTCTTTTTTACAGGTTTTAAGAGATTTGTGGGGCATGCACGTTCTATTTTAAAATAATATATATTACTTAAGATATTTGGCAATAAAATTCCTAATGGGGGTGAGTCTTGAATTTTTGGCGGGGGACCAATGCTCGTCAAAAAATGAGCGACTATAGCTGCAAATGCGGGACAATCCTCAATTCACCATAATGAAGTTCTAGGGGTGGTATCAAATTCAATTGTGATTGTGACTGGTTCAATGATAAAAAAAAATATGAAAAATGTAACCTGCACAGTGTCAGCCAAAATAAAACACCCATTGTGATGAATTTTCTTGCAAGTATAGCAAAAAGGGTAATTTTTTGTATATTGGCTTTTTAAAGGTAATTTAGTAACGTTTGAGAACAGGTCCCGCAAGGGGATAATTTTATACAAATGGTCCCCTTATTATTAAAAAACCTGAAAATGAAAACTAGCGATAAATTTCACCCAAAAATTGGGCTCCGTTAGACTCCCGTTAGGGGGTTTATTTTTACTGAAAATTGGTTTGTGAGGGCTTTTAGGGGTAAATTTCCTAGGGGAACTCCTAGAATGAGCATGGGCAGAGTGGTGTTTAACCAGCGGGGGGCAGGGTGGCAGACCGCGCCATTCAAAAAACTAAAATGGGGACAGAGAAGAAAGGGGTAAAATGGGGACGATAATAAGGGGAAAAAAAGAATAGGGAGAAAGAAGGAAATGGGCTGAGGATGAGGAGACGGGAAAAAGAGACGGAAGGAAAGGGGAAGGAGAGAAGAAAGGGGAGGGAAGAAAAGGGACGTAGAACAAATTAATGTCAACCGCCCCCCCCCCCCCCGCTCTTCAAAATTTCGACCTAGGACAAAATAATATGGGTCTACCCGGCGAACGCGAACATAGCGAGCCAGAAAAATTTAGGGAGGAAACTCCGGGAGAGTTTTTCCACCCCGGAGGCTCAGGTCTGGTTACGCGCCTGGAGCATGGGTACCCAACAAACCTGACCCCCCTTCCATCGGATAAATAGCAACTTGAAGAAAAGATAATGCACTGCAGGCTACATGGGGTCAGATACTGCCATCAAATAATGGTTAATCAATTTGGAAAATTAAAATGGGAAGGAACGGAAATTTTGGTTCCTTGACATGGGATTTTTATAGCTAGTCTAGGGACACTGTTTTGTGAGAAAATGTAAAAATCACAAGCTATCTACTTAGCCTAATTCAGTAATTTCACTCATTTTTTTCCCAAGAGTCAAAGACCGTTGAGGTCAAATTGTCAAGAGTCAAAATTGGACCAATGAAGGGTCCAAAATTGTTAAATTTATTGAAAATTGAAGTGCAAAATCTTGTTCCGTTGTTTTTTAACTGCGGGCTTTACACGGAGCCAAAGCCTGTGCCTGAACAGCAGGCTTTACTCTTTATACAATTAAGCCTTTAATTTGTTAAACAATGCATGGCCCTTTAATTTTTGTAAATAGGAATGTGACCCTTTATCGGAACTGAAGACCCTTTAATGGCAAAGGAAATGACCCTTAATTGTGGTAAATGGAAGGAATGACACCTTATGACTTGGTAAATGAAGGAATGGCCCTTACTGGTAAATGAATTGGAATGGCCCTTTAATTGGTTAACGAAGGAAGAAAAACCTTTTAATTGGTTAATGAAGGAACGACCTTTAATTGGATTAAATGTTAATTAGTAATTGTGATCCATTTTCTACAGTGGTATCCAGCAAATAAAATGAATCATGAATTAAATACTAATTTAAGTATTAGTGCTCCATATGCCATGATTAGTTTCCCCGGAGTATAGCAGTTTTAGAACCAAAGCACTATTTAGTAGCTAGTACAGTGGCAATGCCAAGTGATACAGTTATAGGGCTATGACGTTGTTGTACCCACCCAGGATCAATCATAACGGTGCTGCAAAAATGCCTAGAATACATCGTTTACTTCTACCTCACAGTTAATTTCAGAGCAAAAGAAAACGGGCAAAAATAGTCCATACAAATTGCAAACGCTTGATATTTTTTAAGATAGTTGACAGGAAAGTACCTTTATAAACAGCACATGTATATTCATCCCATTAGGAAACCCGTGCAAACGATTGAATGTTTTGGGTAGAGCAACAAAATGGACGCTGCTTTGACAACTTCCGGTTTCTTCACCGGCTTGCTATTCAATCGCGTGGAGGTTGCCTATCCAGTGTGTAGGAGGGTCGTCGAGTGATGGTGTGGTTTTCATAGATCACAACCCCCTCACCTTCATCCACAGGATGAAAAACAAGAATCATAGGCTGGTGAGGTGGAGTTTGACCTTGCAAGAGTACAACCTAGACATCGGACACATCAAAGGCAAAGATAATGTGATGGCTGATGCCTTATCCAGAATTGTGTAGTTAAGTCAGAAACAAGTAAAGCTTTTAAAAAGGGAATGTTACATTGTGAATAAGCTATGTATGTGAAATTTCAGAGGTTACGAAAGTTTGCTTTTCAATCAAACTTTCTTTCTTTAAGGAGGAGGGTGTTACAGGGCCCAAGAATTGGCAATGATTTATTTCACTTTGAATGAGTTAAACTTATAAATTAGCATATAAAATATTATAAATTAATCTAAGTAACATAATATAAAAGTATACATGGTTTGTGTGCATAACTGGTGTGTGTGAAGCAAATAGAATGAAACAGAAGATCTCAGAAGAGCTCAGAAAGGCTGAGAAACTTCTGGAAGGTACCTGAACCTTAGTGATTTCATTAGAATGTGGATGGCGCCCTGCTGCATTGACCTGTTGTGCTCATAGGTTATGGACATGAACTAGTGTGGGAACATAGATCCATACAGAAATCATTGGAATTGACTTGACAATTCTAGTGAGTTCAGGACTTATGATGTAATGTTCTAAATTTAGCACATGACTCATATAGAGAGGACTAGATCCCTCTGGAATTGTTTGAGAGGCTATATAAAGCAATTGAGGGAAAAGTTGCAAGCAGAGTATCATAACATCATTACTCCCAAGTATAGTGACATCCAGTTGCTCCAAGTTGATGACAGTGACAGTAAACACTGTCTTCCATATAGTGGACATTGTCATGGTTGCAATAGTAGTCGCCTGACTGTGTAGCCATCTTTGGTTTTATATTTCGTGGCCTCTGAGTTATCTAAGGATAAACAAGCTGCAGCACATTCAGACTTTATATTTAGTCGACCTCCGAGCTTCGGGAGTCATTAGGAGCTGGTTTTCTTCAGTAAGGAAAAGTCGTCCGTGGACACGTCCCACTATTGGAAATTGAGTTTTCGCTGGAATATTCGCCAGGACTGTTTGCAAGTTCTGCATATTTATAGTAATCTTGCTGCAGCCTGCGTCGCGACACACACAAGGTAGTAAGTCTAATAGATCATTAATTAACAACTTTATTATAGATAAATCTTTGATTATTGATACCTAAGCGATATTTTGTTATGATTTGAAGTATTTGAATACACGATCAAATAAATTCTTTGTTTTAATATTTGTAATCAAGTTTACAGCGTATTGTCTAGTTATTCAGGAGTTTGAATCCATAGTTTAGAGGTGGTTTGGGCCTTGGTCAAGTTGACCGTAACAGAATGCTTCTGGTGGTTATTTAAATAGCAATGCATCACAAAATTTTGACAAACAGAGGCTTCCCACGAGCAACCAAATGAGCATTACCAGACATTATAACCCCACTTGCATTGAGTTTATGAGATGCGAATGATTCAGAACATACGCATTACACAGCAAGATTCCTACTCACGGTCTAACCCAGAGCTTAAGCTATTCCCTGTGTACTCTTAGCTCTACTCCAAGTGACTACCCCGCCACCCAGCAGTTTAATGATGGTAATTGAGGAGATTGCCAGATTCTAAAATTTGCCCAATATTTGACCTTTTCCACCACCGCGCACCTGGCAAGTCGGTCAAGATTCAATTTGTGGACAATTGTCATGAATTGTAAAATTGGTCAAAATGTGACTTTTTCAAACCACCCCGGACCTGTCAAATCCATCAGTTTTGCCAGATTCTAAAATTTTCCCATAATTTGACCTTTTCCACCACCGCACTCCTGGCAAGTCGCTCAAGATTCAATTTGTGGACAATTTGTCTGAATTTTAAAAATTGGTCAAAATTTGACATTTTCAACCACCCCGCACCTGTCAAATCAATCAGTTTTGCCAGATTCTCAAATTTGCTCAAAATTTGACCTTTTCCACCACCGCGCACCTCGCAAGTCGGTCAAGATTCAATTTGTGGACAATTTTTCTGAATTTTAAAATCGGTCAAAATGTGACCTTTTCCACCACCTGGGAAGTCGGTCAAGATTCAATTTGTGGACAATTTTTCTAAATTTAAAAAATTGATCAAAATTTGACTTTTTCAACCACCTCGGACCTGTCAAATCAATTAGTTTTGCCAGATTCTAAAATTAGGCCAAAATTTGACCTTTTCCACCACTGCGCATCTGGCAAGTCGGTCAAGATTCAATTTGTGGACAATTTTTCTAAATTTTAAAAATTGATCAAAATTTGACTTTTTCAACCACCTCGGACCTGTCAAATCCATCAGTTTTGCCAGATTCTAAAATTTGGCCAAAATTTTACCTTTTCCACCACCGCACATATGGCGGAGAGAGGGAAATACACTACACATACTCAACCTACTTCCCACGATTGACACTGGATAGTCTAGGCGGAGGAAGAAAGTCCAGGGAAGTAAGCATCATATGCCAATGTATCCCCACTCTCTGTCTGAACCCTGAGGAACAATTTGACTCCCGGCGACCAACCTGGAGGGCAGCAGTGGCAACTCTCCCTCTCTGTACCAGAACATCCTTGAGGTAGACTGTCTGGAAGCTCGTGGGTACACTCCATCCAGCAGCTTCAAGTATCTCATGCAGGGGAGCCACCGAATACAGAGCCCAAGAAGTGGTCTGGGATCTTATGTCATGGGCGCGAACCTTTGACCCGATGATTCTAGATTGATGTTTTTCATAGGCATCATGAATCACCGAGGTAATCCAGCGGCCAATTGTGCTCTTGGCTGCAGGTCCATGTGGCGAAGTTGAAGTTAAGAACAGTTGCTTAACATTACCCCTATACTTCTCTGTACGGTGGATATACCACCTAAGTACCCTTACAGAGCACCAGGGCTTCTCGGCAGCCCCAGCGGTTCTTGCCAAATCTGGCAAGAATACTGGAGCAGGAGTGAAAGACATAGTTTGGTTCTTTGATAAAAATCCAGCCCTTGGGAGGATTGTAACCCCATCCCGGGAAAATCTCAGGTGAGCTTCCTCAATAGAAAGGGCATGAATCTCTGAACACCTCCGTCCACAGGCTGTGGCCACTAAAAAGGCCGTCTTCCTGGTAAGATCCAGGAGACTGGCTTGGTCAATGGGCTCAAAGGCCTCAGAGGCCACAAACGGAAGAACCAGAGGGAGGTCCCAAGTCGGGACCAGAGATCAAGAAGGGGGGCGTTCAGAGAACATGCCTTTAATAAGGCTATTGAGAGCTGGACTAGAGGAGACTGACATCCCATCTCTAAAACCATGATGCACTGCCCCAATAGCCGTACCGTATGCTTGAGCTGTGCGAGGGAGCACGCCCCCTTGAAATATGTCAGCAAGAAAATCACCTACTTGCCCTACAGATGCTGTATATGGATTAATCTGTTTACTGGCACACCACTGGTAGTACCGTTTAAGTCTGGAATTATAAGTACGTCTGGTCGAACTTTGCCTTGCCTTTGCAGCGATAGCGGCAGCCTGTTCAGAAAGTCCCGCCTCCAAGAATGATTTCCTGAAATTGTCCAAACAGTCAATTGGAGGGCGTGAATTGTTCTCATTGGGACTTTCTGAGCAGATTGTGGGACTGCAAGCAAGTCCCTGCGCTGTGGTAACATGACTGGGTCTCCCACCAACAGATCCACTCTCGTTTCGGCGTCTACTCTCTGTCGCGTGTTCAACCACTCCTTTCGTTTCTCGCCTGCCTGTCAACAACCTACACTCTCCATCATTCGTAGCCCCTTGCCTCCTTCCACTTTTATGAGCGGGTTTTGGTTGGACGGATTGCAAAATTTCGACAACCCCTCCCCTCGGTACATCACAAAACGCAACCACTGCTATTCGAAAGATAGTAATTAAATAATTAAAAAAAATGATGGTTTTGTGGTCAAAAACTTTGGTCGGGCATGGGTTTTTTTGGGTAAAAAATCACGTTTTGAGCTAAAACTTAGAATCAAGATTTATTAATTTCTTAGGAAAACAAATTTTATCATCATGCAATACTATCATGCTCTGACTTTATATGATAGATTTCTGTTTTTAACAATATGAAAGGGTCTAGAATTTTAGCCCCCAAAATCACCTCTTTTCCTGAAAAGCATCCTTTTTATATCACATGTCACCACAATGATTTTAACCTGAACCCTTTATGCACTGTATCAACCTATATCAATAACCAAAAGGATACATAAAAAGAAGAATGTAAATATTTTTACCTTAAAAAAATATAACAATAATAATTTCGCTTAACTTGCAGCCCAAATTTTCATTTTTCGGCATAGAATCATCCCTGCCACCAATATTTCAAACACAACCATCTTTTCTTAATCTTAATATTTAGCCTTCAAATAAAGGTGGTTGTTTTTTGTTGTACGGCGGGAGGGGTAACCGAAAAACTATAGCACTTTCAGGCTCGGGCCGTCTCCGCTATTTTGGCAAACTACAAACCGATTGTTGTGCTTTTTGATGTGTTCCTGACCCTAGACGACATCATCCTTTTCCGTTTTGATCATACTTAAAAATACCCCTTTGCAAGTTGGCAGTGATTTCAGTCTCCAACTCCAATGATTTAACCCTAAAAAACAAATTGTCCGTCAATCTTTCGCTTTCATTTAAAACCAATGGTTGCACCAATTTGGGAGTTTCTTGCCGGTATTGCCTGGTTACACTTTTTGTCTGAATAATACGCCCTCTTTTTGATCATGGTTACGAAAGTGGCTGTGTTTCTGCATCGAATTATTTGAACGGAGAGTACACCTACCGAATAGGGCCTAATTGAAGTGTGTCGAAATGAGATCCGTTGATAGTTTTATGTCAAAGATGTGTAATCTTACATGGTGTATACCTTATAAGGTTACGCGATGTTTAGTAACACTTGAGCGCATTTAGCCAGAAGTATAAAGTAAACTAAATTTCTATTCTGTTAGAAATGAAGGCCCCATGTCACTAGGAAAAAGTGACGCACAAACTTCAAAAATCGCTTTAAAATGCCGAACACACACCTCGCAACTTTAGGAAATCTTCAGCGATTTAAGAATATTTTTGTGAATTTTACGCTTTTTCCCCAGTGACATAGGGCCTAAATGAACCCTATATTTCCCTCTCTATGCGTTTAAAAGGGATTCTTATTTGCTTCAAAGGCACGTGAGACCCAATTCGGTCCCGTCCCACCCCCACCTAGTATGTTTCTGCATGTTACCCCAGGGTTTATTTTCCTGGCGAAGCTTATTGGAGCTATCTCTGCGTGTATGAGTGGCTTATCTAGCCAAAAACTCCAGACAAGGGTAGCTAAGGGTATAGTGGGTGGGTGGGAAGGCGGGGTGAGGTAAGAACTGCCAATATCTCGGGGTGGGATCTTGAAATGGACTTTACAACTAAAATGCCAAATACTGACTTTATCTCTCTGGGCAGAATTTCCACTCAAAATATATACCATATATTTTAATGGCATGTCTTTTGAATTTATGATTATAGCCATTTCAAAAAAAGCAAATGTACTGATGCTTGGGGTAGTAAACACACTATCAGTGATTTATCCGAAAATTGAAGAAACAGCTTTAAAGTGAAGGGTAAACCTGTAGAATTCTTATAAGTTACTTTTCCCAACTGAAGAATTTTTTTTTTTTTTTTTTTTTGGTGCTGAATTTCAAGTGCCTCTCGTGGCTCTGTGGTGCTGGCTCTGCGGTGCTGAATTTCAAGTGCCTCTCGTGGCTCTGTGGTGCTGGCTCTGCGGTGCTGGTTGGAGGGATGCCGACCTGGTGTTTCTGCATCGAATTATTTGAACGGAGAGTACACCTACCGAATAGGGCCTAATTGAAGTGTGTCGAAATGAGATCCGTTGATAGTTTTATGTGTAATCTTACATGGTGCATACCTTATAAGGTTACGCGATGTTTAGTAACACTTGAGCGCATTTAGCCAGAAGTATAAAGTAAACTAAATTTCTATTCTGTTAGAAATGAAGGCCCCATGTCACTGGGAAAAAGTGACGCACAAACTTCAAAAATCGCTTTAAAATGCCGAACACACCTCGCAACTTTAGGAAATCTTCAGCGATTTAAGAATATTTTTGTGAATTTTACGCTTTTTCCCCAGTGACATAGGGCCTAAATGAACCCTATATTTCCCTCTCTATGCGTTTCAAAGGGATTCTTATTTGCTTCAAAGGCACGTGAGACCCAATTCGGTCCCGTCCCACCCCCACCTAGTATGTTTCTGCATGTTACCCCAGGGTTTATTTTACTGGCGAAGCTTATGGGAACTATCTCTGCGTGTATGAGTGGCTTATCTATAGCCAAAAACTCCAGACAAGGGTAGCTAAGGGTATAGTGGGTGGGAAGGCGGGGTGAGGTAAGAACTGCCAATATCTCGGGGTGGGATCTTGAAATGGACTTTACAACTAAAATGCCAAATACTGACTTTATCTCTCTGGGCAGAATTTCCACTCAAAATATATACCATATATTTTAATGGCATGTCTTTTGAATTTATGATTATAGCCATTTCAAAAAAAGCAAATGTACTGATGCTTGGGGTAGTAAACACACTATCAGTGATTTATCCGAAAATTGAAGAAACAGCTTTAAAGTGAAGGGTAAACCTGTAGAATTCTTATAAGTTACTTTTCCCAACTGAAGAATTTTTTTTTTTTTTTTTTTTTGGTGCTGAATTTCAAGTGCCTCTCGTGGCTCTGTGGTGCTGGCTCTGCGGTGCTGAATTTCAAGTGCCTCTCGTGGCTCTGTGGTGCTGGCTCTGCGGTGCTGGTTGGAGGGATGCCGACCTGGTGTTTCTGCATCGAATTATTTGAACGGAGAGTACACCTACCGAATAGGGCCTAATTGAAGTGTGTCGAAATGAGATCCGTTGATAGTTTTATGTGTAATCTTACATGGTGCATACCTTATAAGGTTACGCGATGTTTAGTAACACTTGAGCGCATTTAGCCAGAAGTATAAAGTAAACTAAATTTCTATTCTGTTAGAAATGAAGGCCCCATGTCACTGGGAAAAAGTGACGCACAAACTTCAAAAATCGCTTTAAAATGCCGAACACACCTCGCAACTTTAGGAAATCTTCAGCGATTTAAGAATATTTTTGTGAATTTTACGCTTTTTCCCAGTGACATAGGGCCTAAATGAACCCTATATTTCCCTCTCTATGCGTTTCAAAGGGATTCTTATTTGCTTCAAAGGCACGTGAGACCCAATTCGGTCCCGTCCCACCCCCACCTAGTATGTTTCTGCATGTTACCCCAGGGTTTATTTTACTGGCGAAGCTTATGGGAACTATCTCTGCGTGTATGAGTGGCTTATCTATAGCCAAAAACTCCAGACAAGGGTAGCTAAGGGTATAGTGGGTGGGAAGGCGGGGTGAGGTAAGAACTGCCAATATCTCGGGGTGGGATCTTGAAATGGACTTTACAACTAAAATGCCAAATACTGACTTTATCTCTCTGGGCAGAATTTCCACTCAAAATATATACCATATATTTTAATGGCATGTCTTTTGAATTTATGATTATAGCCATTTCAAAAAAGGCAAATGTACTGATGCTTGGGGTAGTAAACACACTATCAGTGATTTATCCGAAAATTGAAGAAACAGCTTTAAAGTGAAGGGTAAACCTGTAGAATTCTTATAAGTTACTTTTCCCAACTGAAGAATTGACAGAAAAGGAAGAAAACGGCAGTGTTCAAAGATACGAATCTCCATTCAATTACATGTTGTAGTAAGTGTCCGTACGGACACTAACGACTAAAATATCCGATTTTTTGCAGGGTAAATTAGGACACCTATACTTGTTACAGTCATGCAAAAATCTGATTTTTTTAATGATTTTTTTCGATTTTCTGATTTAGCAAATCACTGCCTTAGCAAGACGATTTCCAAATACGGCGGTTCCCGAACTCAATTGCCTGCCTTGGCATGAATTATGCAAATCAGCTGAAGAAATATGCCATAAAATGTCACCAAGCTATAACGAAATGTGTGCATAAAATCGTAGCTATAAGCTTGCATATAGTGGTGGTTCCGAGGTGGTGGTGCGGTATACCCCACTATAAACCTGATAATGTGGATAATAGGCCATTGTGCAAACTGGCTGATCAAATATATGCAATTCACTAGTAGCCCATATAGGGGCGAGGTGGCCGAGCGGTCTAGGATCGGCCCTTGTTTGAGTCCCGCGAGAGTCGGGTTTCTTGGTATTATTCAAATAGTTCCTGTAAGGTCGGAAATTTCATAATCGCGCAGCAGTAGTGCATGTGATTATGGAATTTCTCCTCGCTCCCACCCAAAAAGCTGTTGGTCCCGTGTTTCAGGCAAGCTAAAAAAGCCATAACCTTTTGCGACGCGTTGCTAAGGTAGCCAATAGAATTAGACCCTTAAAGGTCCCAGGAAATGCAAATAGAATTGATGTGGTTTGTGACAAGTCTACAAGGAGGGATGAGAAAGCATTCAATATTTGGGTTGGTGATGACATCATTAGTGAAACTATTGATTTTTCAGAGAGTAATAGAAAATTCCATGTGACTTGTGTGAATCTATTTATGGCACTGACTGAAAATCAATAGTTTCACTAATGATGTCACTGGTAGTGTATTCTTTTTTCTGGCCCTGTTATTGGAATGGAATGTCCCGTAAAGATTTGGAATAGGTTTATCATCTCATTTCCTGGGACCTTTAAGCAACGCGTTGCTTTCAAAAAGCAACACGTTGTGATCAATACTTTATGACCCTTTGTGCTTGCTGAAAGCAACGCGTTGCTTTTTCACTTTTCTGATTGGTTAGAAAAGCAACGCGTTGCTAAGGTAGCCAATAGAAATAGAACTTTTGACAACGCGTTCACACCAATATGTTATGACCCATTTGGATTGCTTACTGAAAGCAACGCGTTTTGACCAATACGTTTATGGCAAGCCAAAAGGGTCATTACGTATTGCGGCAACGCGTTGCTTTCGAAAGCAACGCGTTGCTTATGAAAAGCAACACATTGCTTAGTCAGCCAATAGGAGTAAAGTTTTATCCAAGGCGTTGCTTTGCAAAGCCAAAAGGGTCATTACGTATTGCGGGAATGCGTTGCTTTCGAAAGCAACGCATTGCTTATGAAAAGCAATGCGTTGCTTAGTCAGCCAATAGGAGTAAAGTTTTATCCAACGCGTTGCTTTGCAAAGCAACGCGAAAGCAACGCATTGTTTTCGAAAGCAATGCGTTGGATAAAACTTTACTCGAAGGCAACGCGTTGCCGCAATACGTAACGACCCTTTTGGCTTGCCATATACGTTATGACCCATTTGGCTTGTTTGCTGAAAGCAACGCGTTGTCGGAATACGTTATAACCCTTTCAACTTGCCATACCCGTGTATCAGAAACGTGATTTTGTAATCCCCATAGAGTTTATACTGCAAATTAGTTGATTTCATTTGAATCCAATCAGGACAGGTAAATAATTTTCAATAAGACCTCATGCTCAATTTAGAAAGTAGCATATCTTTGGATTAACAATGGCATAACTTTTGAACGGAAGCTCCGATTGTTGTCAAACAAAAAGCAATAGAAAGGTATTTTTCCTCGGTTTCAATTTGTAGATTTTATTTTTAGCCCTCTGAAGGGGTAATTCCACCTTAAGCTAATTTCCGCAAAATTTTTTTTTTTTTTTTTTTTTGAAAAGCAATGCGTTGCTTAGTCAGCCAATAGGAGTAAAGTTTTATCCAACGCGTTGCTTTGCAAAGCAACGCGAAAGCAACGCATTGTTTTCGAAAGCAATGCGTTGGATAAAACTTTACTCGAAGGCAACGCGTTGCCGCAATACGTAACGACCCTTTTGGCTTGCCATATACGTTATGACCCATTTGGCTTGTTTGCTGAAAGCAACGCGTTGTGACCAATACATTATGACTCTTTTGGCTTGCTTGCTGAAAGCAACGCGTTGCTAAGGTAGCCAGTAGAAAATAATAGACCTTCAAAAAGCAACACGTTGCTTTCAGTAAGCAAGCCAAAAGGGTCATAACGTATTGGTCACAACGCGTTGCTTTGAAGGAAAACATGGTGTAGCACCTGTTGTCGGAATACTTTATAACCCTTTCAACACTGCCATAATCCCTTATCAGAAACGTGATGTTGTTGTAATCCCCATAGAGTTTTATATATGAAACTGCAATTTGTTGATTTCATTTAATCAATCAGGACAGGGGTTAAATAATTTTCAATAAACCCTCATGCTCATTTGAAAGTAGCATATCTTTGGATTAACAATGGCATAACTTTTGAACGGAATGCTCCGATTGTTGTCAAACAGAAAAGCCACTCGAAGGTAATTTTTCCCCACTCCTCGGTTTCACTTTGTAGATTTATTTTTTAGCCCTCTGAAGGGGTAATTCCACCTGAGCTAATTTCCTTCCTTCCTCCGCAAAGTTGACAAAATTTCCCAAATTTGGATAAACGTCGAATTCGAGAGAAATGGGCAACCAAAATCTGCATTTCTGGTATAGGTAGGCCTGTATGAGTCCCTTTTTCGACAAAAATTGGTATATGACACTTTTGTTTTGCATTGGTCAAGGAATTACCAAGGATGACAGGTATATAGGGGGGCCTATGTTTTGTTATGGTACATCTTTGCTTCAGTGATAATGAACCTTAACTGAAATGGAAACATCCCCGCGAAGCCTACATAATTAATAGTGCTGCGGAGGATTTTTTTTCCACATGAGTATATAAAAGAGATGGGGTGTACAATCTATTAAAATATATTGGATTCAAGGAAGTTAACTACCTTGGCTGGAACTCACAAGCCATACAATAGGAAGACGGGGGAGAGGGGGAAATAGTGGTTTTTGGCAAGAGCCTTTCGGGGAATTTATGCTGAAGAACATTTTAAAATTTCAAACAAACTCAGCAGCTGCGATTTCAGAAAGGCATTCATCAGCAACGGCAATAGACCTATAATGCTCGTAATAAACCTCGTATATTTGGTTGAAATTAAATTTATGTAGTTTTTTTGCGGTCACTTAAACATTCATTTATTGCTTCATTATCATTACATTTATTTATACTACGCTGTTGCTTGAGATCAGACGAAACTAAGAAGAAAGCTCCCCTATTAACCATCGTCTTACCAAGGGGGGGGGGAGGGGAACACCACCCCATAGTGAACTTCCTTCCGGTTCGCAAAAAAAGCTTCAGGTAATTGTTTTCTCATCCTTTCCGGTCATTTTATTAGGGAGAGAACGTGAAGGTAGCACCTTCAATGCGTTACGGTATATGTCGTCAAATTCGATGGCTGGGGAATGTGGTTAGTTGCCACCAAGAGTAATTGATGGTACATTTCTGAAATATTCTTCACAGTACGGCTCTAAAACTCGGTTTACATAAAATCTATCATCATTTAGAGATGAAAACCCCCGGTGAAAACCGCATGAAAATCCGATATTGCTATCTTTTTTTGGTGCAAAAATTGATTTTTTTTCCGCCTACATACGGCCTCTAGACTTTGACGTGATGGTGACGCCAAAGGAATATAATGACAACACATTTTTGGTATCACTGGAAAAAGACCATAGCTATGCGGCTGGTATAAGAAACTAACTATCAGTGATTTTCCGAAGAGTCAAAATAATTTGAAATTATACCTTGAAAGTGGAAGTATAAGTCTGTAGATTCATATGTTTGTTACTTTTTCTAACTGAGAATATTGAACAGAAAAGGAAGAAAACGCAGTGTTCAACAAGATACGAATCTCCGATTCCGATTTCCGATTTTGTCCTTATTTAACCTCGCTTCTGATCCTATCATTTACAGGGTAAGTTTAGGATACTTTTACTTCTTACAAACATGCAAAAAAATCTGTTGTTTGAGGAGTTTTTTTTTTATTCGATTTGTATTTTACCAAATCCCTGATAGTGCCTTCCAACTCGATGAGTTGGGTGCTTTTCCCGATCCGTTTGATCCCACCCCACTCGCCTTGCGTTGGCAAAAAGGCTCGGCCACTACCATGTAAAATGAAACCTCATTTTAGCTACTCAAAGGGGGATGACTCGATTTCATTATATCAAGTTTTCATTGATTGCTTGCCTTGACCCACCCCCCCCCCCAAAAAAAGCTGTAAGTTTCCGCGCCGATAGTTCAATCTTTTTTGATGTGAAAGAGCATGAAAACGTTTATTTTGTATGTGTAAAACTATATTGGTCGAGCGTAAATGGTGCACATTTTCGCTCATAACATCCAATCAAAAAAAAAAAAAATAGCAGCAAGATGTCACAACAGGTGTAGGCCTAAAGATAAAAGTAGCAGCTCTCTGCAGACGCAAAATACGTCCCCTTCCGGAGAAATCTGGGGTTCTGGTGACGAGGCTGTTTAGCGATCGGGCAACAATTCAACATCTACACTCTTAAAATATGAGTCAAAATGTACCGACTAACATAAAAATACCCCTATAGTTTTAAAAATGACTCTTTCGTGGTCATATATTAACCATAGAATATTTGTTTAACTCAATGGGGTGATTTTATTTTAGTCGGTTGCATTTGACCTCCCATATTTTTAAAACACTATCAGTATTTGTCAGAAGAGTCCCAATATTTGAATTTGCAGGAATAGCTTCAAATGAAGGATAAGACTGTACAATTCTCAAAGTATTTTTCTCCAACGGAAAAAATGGAAAAAAGGAAGAAAACGGTAGTGTTCAAAGATACAAATCTCCATTCAATTACGTGTTGTAGTGAAGTAATCCTACGGACAGTAATGATTAAAATGTCCAATTTTGTCGTTATTAGGCTGCTTCTGGTCCTATCATTTGCTGGGTATGTTGGGATACCTATACTTGTTACAGAAATGCAAAAAACCTGATTTTTGATGATTTTTCGATTTCTGATTTATCAAATCACTGACGGTGCCTTTAAAGGGATTAGCAGCGATTTGCTAATCCGAAACATCGAAAAATTCATCCAAATTCATATTTTTGTATTTTTGTTACTGGCATGAATATGTAAACATAACCTGCAAGTGGTTGGCTTGAAATCCGTGTATTAAAGACAATGCAGTACTTTTTATCTGATTCTTTAATTTGCGTATCAAATTTCCGACTTCAGATCAAAAAAGTCTTTCTTGGTGAATATCCCAGATTTTAAGCGTGATATTGTGCAACAACGATCAATACAGTTTGACCTCAAACACAAACATTATTGATCTTTGTTTATTCTGTGCTAGTGTCAAACACAATCAGCTGTTTAGTGTATAGATTTTGAGACGTCATCGCTGTATGTCTATTTGCGGGAGACTTACTTACAAATACTTCATTTTTTTCACTATTTGGTGGTTTGTTTCTACATTAAAGCAGTTATATGGAATTGTACACACTTATCCCTGATTTATAAGTTAAAACAAATGCATTTCCACATGTTTCGATTCTCTCGCAATATCGCTGCTAATCCCTTTAAGTGTGATACGCGTTTGATGGCTTATGTTTTGCGTTTACCGTCTGGTCTGGGCTTATATCACGCACGCAGGCGCTATAAAGTTTATGCAGATATCAGCAAGTTGTGTCTTTGTATTGTTCTATAAGTTTATTGTTTTTATTGTAAAAAAATTGTATTCAACATTTTGCTGCCATAAGATATGTACCCCGAAAGAAACACGGGCACATTTTTTTTTACTTTTTACATGTGTTAGTTTTCAATGTTTGATGGACTGTATGTTAGTTGTTTTCATGTTTTATCCGTCAATCATCATCAAATAAGTTGACATTTCTTAGTTTCCTATTTTGGCAAAAGAAATTTCCTGTATAACGACATCGGATTTCCCGATTTGCCCAATTTATCTCAGTGAATTTCCTCTCCTAATTTCCGGACTTGATGCAGGGTTCTTTCCGTTACTACAAACATAATAGCCCTGAAAAGAAAGGAGGGGGAGGGGAACAACGTTTGTCTGTTAATCTTTGGTAACGTAGGCCTGAATGTTATTATTTTAACACAAGCCTTACTAAAACATCTGGTTCTTGTTAAGATTATAAGATACGATAATTTCAAGTCGCCTTTTCTACCGCAAAGAAAAAAGTATGATAAGAAGATAAGAGAGCGGTTGTGTCCAACTTCTTTCTCCACACTTGGTCGTCTTTCTTGCTATATCGTCTTCATCATCACCATCCTCCTTATCATCAGCTGCTGCAGCAGCAGCAGCAGTAGTAGTCAGTAACAGCAGCAGATGCAGCAGCAGCAGTAGTAGTAGCAGCAGCAGCGTCACCACGAGCAACACAAGCATATTTTTTCTCTACCGATTTATCTTTTCATTTGGACACATTTTATCTTTTAGCAGCACTAAATTATATAGCATTGTCACCACGGAGGATTGATAACAAAGATGTGTTGGTACCCAACAGTATTATGAAATTGTATTATGTTAAGATCATATTTTTCCGCAATTTCATGCTTCACGGAAAAGAGGTAAATATGTGATTTGTTACAACTCCTGGGCTGGACTGTCGCGTTTATGGATTTTTACGTATAGGAAACGTTCTTCTTTATTTTTAGACGAAATTTAATTGAAAACACAGGCACTATCAGTGATTTGCTCAATCAGAAAATCGAAAAAAAATAATCAAAAATCAGATTTTTGCATGTTTGTAACAAGTTTAGGTATCCTAACATACCCCATAAGTTATAGGACCAAAAGCAACCTAAGAGCTCCCAAGGACAAGATCAGATATTTTAGTCATTACTCTCCGTACA
>JAMKCH010051869.1:0-18033 GCA_023653785.1 Ophioderma brevispina | reverse complement strand
GCCTTACAGACCACACAAGCCATCAATGTAGATTGTAATTTATTCCCCATAGCAGCTTCCCCAGATTTCGCTGGGTTAGAAAACGAGGCAATTGAGATTACGTATCTTGCCCAGGGACACAAACACGTTGACCACAGTGGGGGCTCGGAAATCACGATTTTAACGGTCTATGATCACAAGGCCTGCGCATCGACCACATGTGCTTCTCGATTAAATGATACAAAAAGGGAAAACGGAAATGCCAAGAAATGTCCCAAATAAGCATTTTGACATCATCACTTGACACAAATGCTCGACTTGCTGAAAACGGGCAGAGGAGATCGATCCGTGGGTGTTTCTCTGCGCTACCGAGTATATCAGCTATAACGTCCCGTGGGACGTGTTCAAGCCTTCACGTGGCGGCCTTGATAATGTTACATCATCTGTTTGTGGCTCAACTGATTCACAATTAAAGTTCAACTTTTGTGTTTTTTACTACAGTTAACATCTGAGCACCCTCAATTTTAGGCCAAACTGACGCTAGTATATAGGAACTTTCCTTATGGCAAGCAACCAAAGTCTGTATTCCTGCAGGCTGCTGAACGTTGAGGGGTCTCACCAATGTTGTAAGCGTGACATCATCTTACAGCGTTCAGGGAGAGGGAGTGAATATATCCTCCTCAAGAAACTCAATGCCGAATTGAAGAGAAGCTTGCCAGATCGAAGGTTTTGACTTATTTGCTTCGTTTCAACACAACAAACAGGGGATATGCTTCCGGGTGAAGCAAGGCATACAGGTGAGTTCAACCCTGCACTCTTCAATGAATTCGCCGAACCAGTGGATAAAATTTGAAGCAGCAAACATCGATGGTGGTCATCAACTACATGCTTGCTGTTTTTATTCACCTGGTATAGATGAATTAGAAGTTGTAGAGATTATGTTGTTGATGTCTAGGTTCCATCACCAGTTACATTCCAAAGCATGGTGTTTGACCAGGTAATGAGGTCATTTTGACGGGGCCATTTGAGCTTACACGCAGTATTCCCGCTATACACAGAAGATGGTGTGACCAACAAATACTACATTATTTAATTGCCCGGTGAACAACTAGCTGATGTTAATATTTCATATGCTTTGAAAGTTTGTGATTCTCCAATTAAAGGTATATAGGTGGAAGGTGGTGCCGATCCTTTGAAATGCGTTTTAATAAATTACCGATGCTTTCACTCCTATGAATCGATTGTTTTGAACTTTGATTGTCACCTATGTGAAGCTTTGTTTTGAAAAGCAACCACACACATGCTGTGATTGCCTTCCAAATTCGTAAGCAATAGAGTAATTAACGGGCAAATCAGCTGATTTTTACTTGCCCATTTCCGAAATTCAGACAAATTTGATTATTTTTATAGGTTAATAGAAAAAAGTATCACATAAACAGCACTGCCAATCATGCCCATTGTGGCGGGTTATTGACGACTGTCACAAGGTGTGAAATGGCGGTTCAGGAGTGATCCTTCAATCAAGAGAGGCCGGACAATTAAACAAATCTTGACTGCTATGAGGGGATAGGTTGAAACTCATCGGCCCAGGTGATCTCGAAACCCTACTATTCCCCTCGCTTACGCCTCGGGCATAGTAATTGGTTTCGAGATCACCGAGGGCCTATAGTTTCAACCATTTCCCGAATAGAGCAGTCAATATTGTTTTATTCCGAATAAATACTCAAGCTACTTGTCATCTGATTGGTTACAAACATTCAAAGCAAGATACTTTAACATAGGCCAAATGTGTAGGCCATGGGGTTACAGTAACAACAATTTTGTGTAACGTAACCGATAGTGTCTCTCCAGGATCCACTTCCTAAGTGTTCCAATTAAACAATCCAAATTATAAACAGCAAAAAAACGCGAACAGTAACAAGTTAAATTCCAAAAGTTCCCCTTCTTCCAATTTCATGTCAAACATTTTTAAAAGTCCGCATCATGTCTTGTAAGTTCCTTCCTTCCGACGATTGCAAAAAGCCTAAGCCTTACCTTGTTTTAGGGTTGCTGAGAAACATTTGAAAACCTCGTGAAGAATTAGCAAAATCTTCATGACCTATGATATCAACTTTCCTTGTGTTGAGAAAGTGCGTTGGAGTCCAAAATGGATCGCCATCATCGACTTTTTGCTAATCGGCAAAGTGCCATTTTCTGTCTGCACAGATGCGAGCAATGTCATTGAACTCGGAACTTCGGCAACCTTGGTCCACGGCCTGCAGATGGGGGTCGTCAACCGCTTCAAATAATCTCGAAATATCTTTCACGGCGTATTTTTAAAGCCTGACGTTTGGTATTAGCACTAGCAGCTGCGTCTATGATTCTTTTAAGACCTTCGTCATCTACAAACTCAAAGCGTGGCTGTGACTCAGCCATTTCTATGATGCCCTGTTCGGTGTTGTGTTGGTACCCCGGCGTCTGGACCAGCACTGTGTGGTAAATGTGAAAGCAAACAAAAAATTTTTTTTCCCTAAAAGCGAATCGTCTATCTTCACACCAGAAATGGGAACCCGGTGCGTTCGAGTTCGGTTGTATTCATCTCTTACAGCAGCTTCAATATGTACACCATAATACGGATGGCTAGTCCGTACGGCAGTTTCCAGTGCTGGGAAGAGGTTGGGCCCGCCCGGGCATGTTCATGAATGATGCCCGCTCTCTCTCCAGAGGCAATAGTTCTGGTTTTGGTTCAATTCTTGAAAAGCAGTTGAATTCAATAGCTCCACTTTTAACCAATTCAGAGACAGAATCTATATATGATGGTATATAATCATAATCTATTTTTTCAGTACGAATGTTTTCGAGTAGGTACTCCTTGTCAAAAATGAAATAAACAGTAAAATGATGACAACCACATACTACTTTTATATGCAAACCTATTGTGTGTGTCTGACACATTCGATGAATGTATCTTTACGGTGAGGATCTAGGAGGCTATGCAATCTTTTGCTTTAGCGTCACGTTTATATCAATTTGTACTCTCTTCCTCAGGTAATCTAACTCGTAGAGTGATTCGTAGGATAATGCACTGAAGACAATGGAAACAACAATACAACCACAACCGATGCACTAATGTATACCCGCATAGCTTTTGTTTTTTTTTTTATTATTTCGCGTTTTTTGGAAGGGGGGGGGGGGGGGGGGGGGGGGGGTGTTTAATAATAACATCATATTTTATCGCCATGGACCCAAAGATTGTTGTCTGGGATATTAAGCACGACCTCTTTACACATGCATAGCGGGTCTGATCGCCGAGTGAACAACCCGGAATTTGCTTTTGCCCTTCGCAAATGGCGGGAAACGATGCATACACCTGCTGGTGCACGTATTCCACACAGATTTTCTAATTGTTATACAAATTACTTTCACTTTGACAATAAAGTTAAGCCACATTGTGCAGGGAAAATTGCAACTTCCTGTGGTTTCAATCGGGGACTATTCAACGGTGCGGCCGCCCGACATTTATTTAAGGTTGTCATCAGCAAAAAATACAAGAACCATATCTACTAATCAAATGTCCACGATGTGGTTGCTTTAATTGAATATGTGATTTGCGACCCAGTCCGAAGGTAACAAGCTCTACTGGGATATGCGCATTGAGCACTTGCTGTTTAGCCCTACTACTCCAGTCAAATTCAAGAAGGAGCTAAGCACATAGTTTTAGTATCGAATTTTAGCATACTTAATCACATGTCCCGTTGTAGTGGTTGGGGCACTAGTCTCGTACACAAAAAATCCTTGTCTGGGCATAAAAGTTTCGTCGTCTTTAAAGTAATTTTCGCATCCAACGAATATCCCCAAAAATTGTCCTGATTTTTTGTGTGTGTCATTTTTAAAAAAAAAATATCTTATAACATCACGGTATCGCAAAAGAGAAAATTTTTTGAAAAATAAATATAATCCTAAATATTCCTTTCTTTGTGTGTAAGATTGGTGTCCTACTTTTTTCGTTTTTTATAATGAAGCCGGTCCATAGGGGGACATAGGTTGAAATTATCTGGTTTGGATAATCTGTTCCCCACAGTTTGCAATCTGTTCCCACAGTTTGCAATCTGTTTCCCCACATGATGGCAATCTGTTCGCACAGATTACATAATCTGTTCCCCCAGTTACGTAATCGATTCCCACAGATTACGTAATCTGTCCCACAGATTGCAATCTGTTTCGCTCAGGGATTTTGCAATCGTTCCCACAATTGGTCAAATCTGTTCGCTCAGTTTGCAATCGGTGGTTTTCCCACAGATTGGCAATCTGTCCCACAGAATTACTTAATCTGGGTGGCCACAAGATTGCAATCTGTTCCCACAGATTACGTAATCTGTTTCCCCAGGATTTGGCAAGTCCTTTTCCGCACAGATACGTAATCTATTCGGGCGCCATATTTGCAATCTTTCCGCACAGATTGCAATCTGTTGCGACAGATTTACAATTCTGTTCCCACAGATTACGGTATCATGTTTCCCCACAGATTACAATCTGTGGGAGCAGGCACCATATTGCAACCCGTTCCCACAGATTACGTAATCTTGTTCCCACAGATTGCAATCTGTTTCCCACAGATTACGTAATGGCTGTTCCCAACAGATTGCAACTCTATTCCCACAGATTGCAATCTGTTCCAGCAGATTATGCAATCTGTTCGCACAGATTACATAATTGGTTCCCACAGATTACGTAATCTGTTCCCAAGATACGTAATCTGTGGCCACAGATTGCAATCTGTTCCCACTGTTCCCACAGATTGGAATATGTTCCCACAGATTGCATGCTGTTTCCACAGGATAACGTAATCGTTTTCCCAAGATTGCAATCTGTTCGCTGTCAGTTTTTGCAATCTGTTTCCCCAACGATGGCAATCTTTTCCCACAATTACGTAATCTGTGGCCACAGATTTCAATCTGTTCCCACATATTGCCAAGGTCTGTATACACCCACAAAGAATTGCAATCTGTTTCCCACAGTATTGCAGTCTGTTCCCACAAATAACATAATCAATCAAATCATTCTGTGGCCACAGAACAATTGCATCTGTTCCCGTTCCACAGACGTTACGTTATCTGTTCGCACAGATTGCAATCTGGTTTTCCGCACAGATTGGGCAATCTGTGTCCCCACAGATTACTTAATCTGTTGCCCAACATATTGCAATCTGTTCCCAAAGATTACTTATCCTGTTTCCCAACAATTGGCAATCTGTTTTTCCACACAGTACGTAATCTGTTCCCCAGTTGCAATCATGTTCCCACAGATGCAATCTGTTCCCACGGAAATTGCAATCTGTTCCCAGCGCAATATTGCAATCTGGTTCGCTCAGTTTTTGCAATTTGTTCCCACAGAGTATGCAATCTTTCCCACAGATTACGTAATCTGTGGCCCCAGATTGCAAGTCTGTTCCCACATATTACGTAATCTGTTCCCCCATCATTGCAATCTGTTCGCACGATTTGCAATCTGTTTGTCACAGCTTGCAATCTGTGGCCTCAATCTGCAATCGTTGCCTCAATTGCTATCTTTTACCCACAGATTACGTAATCTTTCCCACAGTTGCAATCTGTTCCCACAGATACGTAATTTGTGGTCACCGAATTGAAATCTGTTCCCACCGATTACGTAAGTCTGTTCCCACAGTTTGCTCTGTGTTCCCACAGATTACGAATCTGTTCCCACATATTGCAATCTGTTTTCGCACAGATTTCAATCTGTTCGCACAGCTTTCAATCTGTTTTGCTCGTATCCCACAAGCCATTTGTAATGGCTTTTGGTGGTTTCAGGATTGTGTGGCAGCTGGTGTGCTTATCCGGGGCCCGCGTGTATCCATGGATACGGACGCTCTCCTAACATGGCCCGCATTTGAGGCTGGGGCGGATTGGGAACGGTCAGGGGATTTAACTCCCTATCTTATTTTGACACGACTGGCTGCGATGTACAGTTTTGACTCTCTTTACACGGAGACCACGGGCTTTAAACGTCCCTCCGAAGGACGGGATGCTTTTCATATCCATATGCGCAATTCCAAGTGAACCATGAGGAGAGCGGTAATTCTGTATTTATCAATACTGGTTACATAGCAGATCAATCCAGAATTAGTAGTTAGTCTTACCCGACTGAAAATCCCGGCAAGTGCCACGAGCCCCCCCACACACCGGATTCGACCCGGGATTTTTTGATGGTCAATTTTGGCGCCAGAGGCAAGCACCCAACCGCTAGGCCACGCTCCTCTGTGGCCTCAGATTGGCAAATCTGTGGCCACAGATTGCAATCGTTTCCCACAGATTACGTATCTGTTCCACAGATTGCAATCTTTCGCCACAGATTGCAATCTGTTCCCACAGTTTGCAATCTGTTCGCACAGTTTGCAATCTGTGTTCCACAGATTACAATCTGTTCCCACAATTGCAAAGCAATCTGTGGCCACAGATTCCAATCTGTGGGAACAGTGTGCAATCTGTTGCGCACAGATTGCAATATGTTCCCACAGATTGCATCTGTGGCCGTCAAGGATTGCAGCTATTTGTTGAAGGCTGACATTTATTTATCACCTTGCCGTTTTTGCGTGTTCTGTCACTTATCTTTTAATATGTGGGTGGTTAGATCAATTAGTCAGGCATTATGTTGACCGGGTGGACAAAAGGGCGCCATTTTGGTATGGGGGCTTCCCTGACGTATATCAATTGAATTTTAGCAGGAGCCCTCTCAGCAGATCCATTATGCCGCCGTTCATGATAAAATAGTTGATTTTCTTGAGTTAATTGGTTAAAATCGAGCTAATTCTATCAAAATAATTATATTAATACAAATCTTTATCCTCAAGAGGTTCCTTCACCACCTCAAGTCAAACTTCATGATCCCCAAATGGCCACAATATCATGTGCAAAATGCAAATTTCCCTTGTTATTTAAAATATCCCCCTGGCTTGAAAAGCAATGGGGATATTGCTGGGTGCGAATGTCCTGTATGTATGTCTGTGTATGTGTAATGTCCTGTTCCAGTTTGTGTTGTTTGGTTAGGAATTTTCGTTTTTCGCATCTCCTGTTATCCCAGGAAAAAAGTTTAGGTCCTATTAAACCAGACTGGGTTAAGGTGCATAGGGGTTCCGTCAGGTGTAGAGGAGGTCAAAGTTCATGGACTAAGGTCAAATGGAGGGTCCTGATGGGGGGGGGGTTCAATTTTCCAGACTGCCCATCTTGCCAGGGATGACGCAAGTTTACTTTGGAATTCATATGACGGCTAAAATTGCATTATACAGTTTTAAATTAGGGCAACATGGTCAAAATAGTGGGGAAATTGTTAGCGGCATTGAAATCAGGATGTCTGCAAATTAACCGAGGGGTGGATAAACACCGAGGGCGGGGGTTTGCTTTTTAATGTTTCTCATATCGCATTATATAGCTAATATGTAAAAACAATCAATACAATGGAAAAGTTGATTTTCCCAAGATTTAGATAATCATATTTGAAACTTGGTCCATGGAGCCATTGAAACAAGGATGTCTGCAAAGTGCCTGAGATGGCTGAACCGTGGGGCGGGGTCATTTTTTGCAATACAGCATCTAAAATCATTTTATATACTATTTTAGAGTAAAATGGCTCAATTTTTTCGGGCCTCCGCGCCGCTCGCCGTGTAGACCCAATTTTTTCCACATCGTATCGAAATTCCTGAAAAGGGGGCGCCCCTGATCCGCCCTGGTATATAAGGTAACAAGAATTAATCATCTATATATTGGATACAGAGTTCATTAAGACCTTAACACTTTCCTTCCCTGGACCCATGGGAGCTTGATGAATACCCTTGGTGAAATCGATAGCTGCATTATGCATATTTACATCATACCAATCGGTATTTTTATCCCTCTGGCGTTGAAAAAGCAGAGGTGATATCCCGAATGGTGCGCATGTTCCGTATGTATGTTGTATGGGTTGTGTGGTGTGTTCATTTGTCGCGTCTCCTTGCAATGGTGGTTCCCCTTCATAGTGTTATGTCAAGGTCATGGACCAGGTCAAAGGTCAACTGAGTCATGTTCCCGTTTTCCAGTTTGGTTAATTCTTGGGTTAGGGTTTCGTTGTTTGGCGTCTCCTTCGAAAGTTTAAGTCCATTTAAACCATAGGCGTTGGGGGTGAAGGTGTGCACAATGGGTTCCGTCATATGTGTATTATGTCAAGTCATGGACCAAGGTCCATAAGGTCAACTGAGGTCATGATCCAGTTTGGTATAGGTTTTTATTTTTAGGGCTCTTCTTGAAAGTTAGGCATTACATAACCATTACAACCCTAGTCATGGGTCACAGTGGCAATACTGGTGCATGTCACTGACCTCTATACTGGATAGGCGGGCTCGCCCCTTAATTTAATAGTCCGGCGTTTGACCAACCCCAGGGCGCATTTTAAAGGGGCAAAAACAGCGGAGGTCACTGCACTTGTGAATAGTTCTTCTGTAATGAAATAGACTCTCCCTCGGGTCCACGGTGTGATGGAAACGCTAAGCGACTGAAATTTACATTAGACTCTTGCCACCCTATCCGTGGGACCCTCCTAATCTGTAGGGAAAACGTCTCAAGTCTCCCCCGAGGTCGGGGAAGTACTTCGCCGCCACAAACATTAGTCAAAACACATGGTTCTGGTATACTCGCACTGTCTCTTCTATCGCCGTGCCGTATGCGCGTAGGACACTAAGCCAGACCAATCAGTGGTGACGACTTATTTTTTGCGCAGGCTTTAAAACGGGCCCTGGAACGGACTAAGAGGATGGGTGACAACCACCTGGGGTTGTCGCGCGCGCACATTGTGATTTGGGCTCAAGCAGGTGTTGGCCTCTCATGTCCCGATTTCTCGGTTTAATGTTTTATTTTGACTTTATGAGTGATGCATTTTATTGCAACTCAATAAAATATAAAAGTTATAGTGGTATTAGGTATTAATCATTATCAATCAAATATACGGAAACCCTTACGTATACATGTATTGCTCATATTATTACTATACGGTACAAAATCATGTTTATGTGATAGTTGTCACTAATCGAATAAAGATCTCCATTTCAATTTTATTCGCATTTCAATAACCTGCTCCTCATGCATCTTAAATGACGCTTGATGAAGACACTTTTATCATGCTCGTATCGAAATCCTCCAGATATCGTACTAATAAACACAGATCTGTCTGTCCGGCTATGCATTTGGTTATACTTTGATCAAAATTGGGCTGACACAGGGGGTGGGGGGGGAGCACTCAACAATGAAATGGATATGGGCGTTAGGCTCGCGCTTCCAAATCCAAGGGGCATTCGGGGAAAGGACTGAAAAAATAGGGGCCTTTGGGTGCGAGGATGGCCCAAAGTACACCAAAATAGGGGTTGTCTGAGTGGCAAAATGCAAAAATGTTCCCAAAAAGTGGGTCTTTGGGTGAGATTTTTGACAAAATTTTCTAAAAAATAGAGGTCTTTGGTAAACCTTTTTTTTTTTTTTTTAATTGGGTCTTTGGGTGACAGTGACAGTGGTAAATTTTCACCAAAATATGGGGTCTTTCATTTTTGGGTGATGGGGTGTTTGGGTGACAAACGATGCTGAAAGGGGGGTCTAAACACGCTTATACATAATACGCGTCGCTTCCAAGATGGGAGTGCCGGGGGGGGCCTGGGGAGGACGTCGGACGTTGTTATCCAGGGTTTAGAGTTGCCCCAAAAGGCAAGGTAATCTAGAGGTCAATTTGCGTAGAACTACTGACCTGGGCAGTCTGTGGTGCAAAAAGTCACACACATAAGTCGAAGGTCACACATGGTGCAGATGCACTAGTTGGTACCTATTTTCGGGCAAATTACCTAAGAAATGGGGTACGGTTTTAATTTTCGCTCGGCAATGGCCTGGCACTCGGGAGGGGGAGGGGCGAGAATTTCCCCTAACGCGACGGCTTTACCGGGCGCAGCGGGCCGGACCAAGCCATTAATATGCTACACAAGCTATGGAAATGAGGGTATCGGAAGGAATTTAAGAAAGAAGGAGAACAAACGGGGAAGTAGGGCCCTACACAGGATTCTTGGGGTCGCGGAACCGTCTTTGCATTTTTATTTTAAAAAAAAAGTCAGCAGGAAAGTGCCCCCCCCCCCCCCCCCGCGTAGGGCCTGTGGTTAGGGGTACAGGAGGGACACGGCTTTCTCTTTGGGTCAGAGGCCCTCCAGTCACAAACCGGTGAGGACGTTGTTTATATCTGATTGGAGTATAATTTATTCATTTTTAAAACAAGGAAGCCCGATATCGCTGCAATTGCTGTGGAATATTTTGTTATTTTGGGTTATGAGATTCCAGTTTTGTATTGAAAATAGTTATAAAATGAAAAGAAATCACAAAATAAAGCAAACGGTTAGAACCATCATGTGCACATAAAAGCGAGGTGTAAGGGAAAAAAGGGGGAAACGGCATGGAAATCAAAGAAAAAAATCGGGTTATATGTGGATTGAACCTGTACTCATCTTAATATTTGTAGGAAAAGTACAAAGTATGATAAGGTACGTTCACCCATTTAAACTACCATTTTTAATTACCGGTTCACAAGGATGACTTACGGGTCAGTTGGAGGACACGGCTATAGCGCTAACATTGAAAATTGAGATGAATTGGGGAAGGATTTCGTCAGACAGCTGTATAGAGCTGGGGAAATAATTTCGGTTTTCGGGAAGATTGGACACCACTGGGCTTGGTAAATGGAGAGCCTGTGCATGTGTGGCACCTGCAGTATGCCTGAGTGCGCCCTAGTTATTTTTAGAATGATCAGCCCATCCTCAATGGAAAATACTACAACCAACCAACCAACAACAACAAAAACACCAGGGAAGACATCACAAGGACAATTTCTGATTACTCTCAGCTTCTCCTTCCCCTTTTTATTTTATTGTTGTTGTTTATTTCCATTCTTGGACCCTTCTGATAGGCCCTAGAAACAATGTATGTACACAAATTCTGATCACAAAGCACGAAAGTGATCAGTGAAACGCTGCAACTGTACTCTGCTTAATTCATGCACTATGAAAACTTATTAAAGGAGCTATTCAATAGCTGCGGTCGCGTAATCGATAAATGAGGACCCAGTAGCGTGCCCTTGATTACCACCTGTTGAGTTCGTATTTGTGGTCCCCGGATTAGCGTTCAAAATTAACAGAGATGTGCGCAAGGAATGCGGTCACGTTACTTGTGAATCGATTCTGCTGGAGACGTTTACCTACAGATTCGAACAGTCGTCGGGCGGGTATCCAGAACTAGTGTTAATTCCAAGAGCCCTGTGCAATTCACGTTCTGGACAAGTTGGGTGGCAGTGCGTCCAGCTAGGGGGTGGTAAGCTGAAAAGTCCTAAGTTTTGAGTTAGCATTATCTTTTAACAAAGTGCGCTCTAAACCCAGTAGCACAGAGCCGAACTGGGGTATCAGTCTAATTTGAAAGAAAATCTTAAATTATTTATTACAAATGGTGTGGTAGTAGCATGGACAAATAGGCCAATTAATGTGCTGCGTATAATTGCGCCAATTTGCGCGATAAAGACACCCGAAATGCTGGGATACTTTACTGTGTAGCATGCATATTGGAGTGCAATTTGTGCAGTTATTGATGAAGGGTTGAAACAATAAAAAGTGCTGCCAAAAAAGAATGTTTTATAATTAGAAATGGTGTTATAATTATTGTGTGAATATTTTACAGGAAAGTATTTGCCAAAATAATCTTCCTGTTGCATGCTATTCTTCAGCAAGTTCACTTAGTAAAAATTTTCAGGAATCAAAATCCAAAATTGGGGACCTCCCTCCCCCTCCTTACCCTCCCCTATAACTCCCTCCCTTCACCTCACATTGCCTTCCCCTTCCCCCTCTCCTTCCCCCGCCCCCTCATTTTTCACTTTCCCTCTACCCACATTCCTTCCCCGCCGCAATCCCTGCCCCTCCCTTTACCTCTCTCCCCCTCCTTCCCTTTTCCCTTCCCTTCTTACTTTCATTTCTTTACTATTTTTATTAATGTTATCATAATAATAACGGTAAGTTGGAATTAATTCGTTCATCCATTCATTAATTCTTTCCTTTCATGCATTCATTATTCATTTCTATATTGATTGAAATCAAATATGCCATTTATCGTATGTTATAACATGCTCTGCTATTCACTGTATTTATTATATTCACATTCCCTCAGTTTGTTTTATATTTTTTCCTATGCCCTGATTTCCGTTATGGCCTATTCTGCAGGTTGATTCTGTGCATATTCGATGCACGGCTTGAGTTCCACATTCTCCACTCTCATTCCACATCCCACCCCTTCCCCCTCTCTCCCCTTCCCTCACTCGCCCCACCCCTTCCTATCCATCCCTCCCCCTTCCCCTTCCTCCCTTCCCCTTCCCCCTCTCCCACCCTCCCTCTATTTTCCTCCCCATTCCCCTCCTCCTCTCTCCTTCCTTCCAAAGGTCCTCTGCGGTCATGATCCAGTTTTGTTAGGTTTTGTTTTTCTGGTCTTCTTCGAAAACTTTAAGTCCGATTTAATCCAAACTTGGGTCGAAGGTGCAATGCGGGTTCCTTCATATGTTGTTGAGATTAAAGGCCACATACAAAGGTTATCTGCAGTCATTTTCCTCTTGGTTAGGCTTTAATTTTCGGAAACTGCTACTTTTCAATGGAACATTGTTGAATTTTGAGGCCCTGCAGGCTGCAACCGGCCCAAACTGTGCCAAATGACCAAATTGTGTACATGCTATCTTGCCAGGGGGAAGTTTACTGCTGTATTTTTCATATTTATTTTTATTATTTTAGTTTTTTGCTTTTTTTAATATTATTTCTTTTAAGAACATTTCTGTGTATATCTCAATCTTCTCATCATTGGATAAAACTACAGATGATACATTGTTGGCCAATTCTTGAATTTCCCGCTGACATATTATGACTAGTGTGGTACAAAACATGGCGAATTTCCTAGGAAAAATACGTACAAGCAAGCACACACGAGGTTTGAGTCAAATTTGATCTTCTAATCTTTCAGCTCCTCTCCTGCGTTCAGTTCCTCCAATATAGCGATAAAAGGTTGGTTGACTAGGTTCCCTGATCATTGTAGATTGCTAATAGTAAATTACGGCTTCGTAAGTGCGAAAAAAAAATGAAAAAATCGCGAGGTTTCTTTTACGAACGATCTACAATTCTACACAGAATATCGAACGGAGTGAAATATGTGAGTGCACCGATGGTTGATTATTGAGTTTTGGCCCGAAATCAGCTCCAGGAGCATATATTTTCAACTCGTCTCATAGGGGCGTATTCATTATGATGTGTGCGCTTATTCCGTAATGTTTATATTGACAGGTATTAACAAAAGAACGATCCTGCCGGCTCGGATGCGTGGGCGTGGTATGTGAGCGCTGTTTTGTTATCTAAAGGTCGTGGGCTCGAATCCCACTCCAGGATCAAAATTTAGTTTATGATTTTTATTTGTATTGTAGAGTGGAGATGAATCATATAAACATCAAAGGTTGTCGGATGAAGTAAAAAACTATTGAAATAGCTGCCTTATGAGATAATAAGACTGGCCATTGGTCCTGGAGCATATTTCGGGACCACAATCTCCGACGTGCAACGATGGTTATCGTCAAATTATTCAAGGTTGAAATTAATATTGTAGGTGGCTAAATAACCAAAATTACGGACAGGCGAACAACAATCACCAAATTTGCATGAACAACTCCATATGAGTCGAGTACGGCGGCCCGGTAATACGTAAAAAAATTCCTGTGAAAGCCGTTTCAATGTACTTTTGAAAAAAATAAAAAGAATTGTGGGAAAAATGCATTCGCCCGTAGAGATTGGTGTTAACTTTTCCGTGTCTGAGAGTACCGAAGTACCCGACAAAAACGTCCATTTTTCTCGCTAGTCTATAGGTTCAGGACCCAATTACGAGAATATTTTAAAACAAAACATTATTTTAGTAACGGGACCCTCTGATGCCAAAACTTCCATAGAACCCCTCCGGTTTCGGAGATATTTGAGATTTAGTTTCATTTACACACATTCTCTATGACGACTGATAAAGTTAATCTCTCGCGCAGTACCAATTTAGATAATATCGCAGTCTGTAACACAGCCTACACACTTTCCGAACCGCCGTAATAGTCGAGGAGCCCGGCTTAAGTTTCGCGCGGCGCAGGCTGTAGGCTACAAATACGGAATTATCAGGACTATAGGTAGGCCGTTGCATCGAAAAACCATGGTTTTATGGGGCATTGGCCCTGAAAAACCAAGCGGCCATTTCTGTCCAAAATTGGTCAAATAAGGATTGTAAGAAAAGTGGACCAAGTTGGAAGGTTCACGGAAGTCGGGGGGTAGGACATGCCAACCTAGCAACACCAACAGATCTACATAAACCTTCCGGCGTAACCAGAGTGCTAGTTCCTTTCAAAGACTTACGGTAGGGGGGCGCTCTATCTAACGGTCAAAAAATGACTATAAAGGCTAGGCCTGGTCAAGAATATTTAAAGATAAATGACCGTTACTAGAAATTGCGCTGTTTTGCAACGAGGTTAATCAATAACCCGACGGATTTGATGCAATAATTTTTTTTCAATTATCATGATATACAGATCTTTTGAACGAAGGTTTAATGCCGATTTTGTAATAGCCGAGACAGAGACTGCCATATAATGCACGTAGCCGTTTCCACAAATTACCGTTTTGAAATCCCCATTGCCCAAAAAGAGCAGATCGTGTTTTACCCCCACCCCCCGAAAAGTGGACACTGTGGAAGTTTCGGTAATGTTTTGGATGGTTACCGGTGTTTTGGACTGCTTTGTTCCAATGGTTGAAGCATTGCCTGGACCGCGGTTCAACTATTTTGCTTCAAAGGTTGATACTTTGGATGGTTCCAGGACGGTTCGGAATGGTTCCCAGTTTTCTCGGTTCGGTTGGGATCAATTGGTTGTTGAACATTGCCTGGAAACCACAAAACGGCATTTTTTTTACTATAACCAATGACAAAATAACAAAAAATGCGTATAATAAATGCACGTAGCAGTGCCCCAAATTACCGTTTGGAAATCCACAATGCCCAAACCGAGCAAATCGTGCCTTACCTCCCCCCCCCCCCGCGGAAGGTTTTTTTGATGGTTCCATGTGTGTTCGGCTCCTTTGTGTTTCAATGGTTGATGCAATTGCTGGAACCCAAATTGGCCATTTCTGTCCAGAATAGTCAAAATAAGGACGTTTTAACAAAGTGACACTTTGGAAGTTTCCCCGGAATGTTTTTGGATGGTTCCCGGTGTTTTTGGCCTATTCTTTGTGTTTCACCGGTTGATGACCTTAAAGGTTAACCACCATAAGTGTATAAGGTATTGTGCACTCCCAATGACCCCCCCCCCCCCCGAAACCACTTTGCCGGTGGATTTTTAAATAAAACTCTGGTCATCATCACACATGACCAACACATAACCCCCCCCCCCCCCCCCCCCCCCCCCCCGGGACAAATGAATAAATCGCGTCTGTTACCCAATTCAAAAATGGGGCGGTCCAAAAAATTTTGCAACGGGGCGCACCCAATTCCTCCCCCGAAAAACGAAAAACCACTTTCCCGAAGACTTTTTGGCCCGATGAGAATATAAATACATTTACATGCTGTAATAAAAATTAAAAAAAAAGTTACTCCACTACGATTTAATGGGCAAAACAAAATTTTGAATAGCACCACCAAAAAGCTTAATTATGCTAATAGCACAATAATGCATAGTCGATTGTAATTTTTTTCCCACCAAAACATGCGAAACTGATATTTAGGCAATTACATTTAAAAATTTTGCGGCCCCAAAAAGTAATTTCGTTAAAAAATGGCGTACGAAAAACAAAATGATTGGGTCCACGTGGACCCTTCACCCTTATACACTTTAAGTGTTAAGTAAACGTGTTAAATTATCGAAAAACTATGCCACAGTCTCATGCGACCCTTGGGACTGCCCTGGGCCCCCTGGGCCCCTCCCCCTGGGTCCTCATGGGCCCCTGCCCATGGTCCCCTTCCCCCTGGGCCCCGGGCTCTCTGGCCCCCTGACCCTGGCTCTTCCCCTTGGGCCCCTTCCCACGCCCTTCCCCTGCCCCTTTCACCCTCCCTCCCTTTCCCTCCCTTCCCCTTCCCTCCCTCTTTCCCTCCCCCTACCATTTTCCTCTCTTCTTCCCTCCTCCCCCTTTCTTTTTATTGATTCATAATAATGAAAGGGACGTTGGGATTTATCCTTCATTCACTTTTCCTTCATTCATTCAGGCTAATTTATTTCGATATAAACCAAATACCGCATTTATCTTTTGTTAGGCACCTTAATTTAATTGTATGTCTTAAAGCTCCTCAACTTTGAAAAACTAATGCGGAATGTGATTTTTTTTTCTTTTTTTTTTTTTTTACTTTTTTTTATTGGCCATCCGTTGATGTTTTGTTGCTGTCACTTCATTTTGCACCACATAAAATATTTAATTAAACACTCATGCATGTCTTTGGCACTATTGCTTGATATTGTTTTTGTTAATTAGGCGTTATGTATCTCACAATTGTCTGACGTGATTTTCTTGGTGAAAAAAATGAACAACGCGGGTGATTTTACTAAGGCGCGCGGGAGCTTTAAATTAAACAATTAAAATTAAGATGGCCTGTTATACTGTTTACTGCATTTATTTATTTATTATTCACATTCATCAGTTTGTTTCGTTATTTTTTCGGAAATGTTTCCTATTTGTTCATTGATTATCTGTTTTTGAATATAACAAAATTCCTTGTGTGAACAACCTCTTTATTTTCGCGTAAAGGACATAGCACGGATAAGGAGCGAAGGAGGCCCTCTATAATCTAATAGTTATATTTCACCATCCAATTTGAGTTGGGTTTGACAACTAATTGCTCATGAACGCAAGGTTTGTTTATCCACCAAAAACACTGTATCAAGAAAAAAAATGAGAAAAGTCGAGAAATTTCAGGGGCATGCTCTCTGGACAAAAGCCAAAGCTTAGATCATCCCTCCATTCAATGACCATTGATTACTTTAGAAGGAAAATGAAGATTGTGATTGCATTATGCCCTTGGTCATGGAGCTTGTAAGTGATGCCTATAGATAGACCTTTTGTCTTCATAAGCTACAAAGAGCTAAAGAGGCAGCCCTCTTATAACAATACCCAAATACCATCAGTAGCTTATGGCTAGATTTGGATTATATAACCGTCTTCACACAAGCAGACTCTGGAATACAACACAAGGGCCCAATCCATGACTTGCGCTAGGTATATCATTCCCATGGGGCAGTTCAAATAGCTTTCAGTCACCATTGTATTGAGCAAATTTACTCCCTGTATTTTACTATGCTTATGATACCCAGGTCGTGCATGGTCCAGCTGTTGGTAACATGTGAACATCAAGGCTATTGAACAGAGCCCTTGGTAGATTAGCATGCCTTAACAATAGTGATATGGTATGGTTTGTATGTGCAAAAGTTTGTTGTTGTTTTTGGCAATTCCATAGTGTTCGTGTGCCACCCCCCCCCTGAAAAACAATAAATGCAAAAATACGGTCTTTCCACCCAAAGAACCAGAACGCCAATCACATATATGTTGCTAATAATATAGTTGCAAATCCGTGCAACGCGGCCATTGTGGTTCTTGGGTGGAAAGGCTCAAAATGAAAATTTTAATTACCCATGAAGCCCTGTATTATAACTTTACATAACACCGACTTTTGGGAAATTATGTAAAGTGGGATTTTTGAACACCAGCAAAAGGTAAACTTTGAGCATGTTTTTTTAAAATAATTAAAACGTTTCAAGTTCATCCATTCTCATGAACACTATAGAGGGCGTCCTTATTCCTATCCGGTCGATGTCCTTTCAAATTTAACGTACAAGTGCCACTGAAAGTAGAGGATTATGCGGGACATAATGTTTCACTTTTGAATCGCCACCGCTATCCATGTATAGAGGTCAGTGAAAATCCCGGATTGATAACGTAAGTCTCTTACACAGTAGCAATTTAGATAATGTCTTTAGCAA
>JAMKCH010051868.1:0-10669 GCA_023653785.1 Ophioderma brevispina | reverse complement strand
GCAAAGTTGATCAATAGCATGTGTATATTAATTCGGGCCTTTTCCCCCAAATCTTTCAAATTTACCGTTCCATTTAACAAATTTTGCAATTGTAGTTTGGGACCATGCGTTTATGTCAAGAGCTTTAATTTGAAGTATTTAACACATGTCTAGGGTATATGTCTGGGATATTGTGTTTTCTCAAAAATTACATATTTGTGCAAATTAGCATGTCATGTGGTTGCCATGACAACGAAATCAAAACTGATGCAAATGGTGTTTTCCACCTTAAACGAAAAATGTGCGCATGAATGTTCAACCGATATAATACAGTGTGAGCAAAAAAAAAACCTAACATTTCAGAATAAACATAATTAACATAGTTAAGAATGGTTTTTGCCTCAAATGTTTGCTTATTTTATAAAAGAAGATACAACAGGCTTTCAGAAAACGTTTTTTATTTGGTGTCATTGGACTTTGAGGAAGAAGTTACGCCGATTTTTTGATGAGAGACTTAAAATCCGTTTAGCGAATTTTAGCCAAAAACAAGATGCATCGCTTACATAGGAGTTAACATGTCTTCAGCAGTGATTTGAGTACAAACATTTAACACCAAATTTATTGTTATTAAACAATAGAAGGTGGAGAGAGTAAATTGAAGATTATAAAAATAATATCCCAGAGATTACAAAAGACAAATGCTGACTGGTGAAAAAATGTTCAATTTCTTAAATAAGAAAGTCAAGATCGCTGGTGTAAGACCACAGCAGTTTACTTTGGTTCAGCAAGATTTCATGGTTTAAACCTACAACGAAACCTGGGAGCAAAAGGTGAAACCATAGAAAGATTTGTATTTCGCTGAAAAAAACAGCAGGGCGATATTGAATTTTAAGTTAGTTCCGATTATTTACAGAAAACTCAGCTTTAGTTTTCTTGCAATTTAGGACGCTTGCAGATTTACGGTATTTGTGTTTAATAATACTTAGAGATGTGTAAAACAAAAATTCTTAGCAGTTTCATTATGTTCATTGAAATGAGACATTGAAATGGAGGTGTTTTCAATAATTACCTCTTTATGATTGAACAAATGGTATAATTTAATTTTTTTTTGAAGATATTTTACTTATACTTAGTTTACACAATAGACCATTTATTCAAACTGATAGTGTTGTCGAGAAGAAATCTGATACCATCTGACCTTGCATGTGTGAATTGTCTTGCTATAATGTTTTATGGTATACCGTCGGTTGTCAGCTCTCCGCATTGTAGGCCTAAAATCGGACAAATGAATTTTTAGGTCTCTACGTTAAATTGGGACATCGTTCTGACCAAAGTCAGAAAACACCAAATAAAATATTTTCTATAGCCGTTTATCTCTCTAAACAACCAAAGCAAACATTGAAGCACAAATAACGTTTAACTTTGAAGAAAAAAATCTTTCCTGAAGGTAGGGTTTTTATTGACTCACACTTGTTAATGTAATATAATTATTAGTAGGCGATTACCCGGGCTTTGCAGTTCCATGGCCTGAATGACCCCTGATGACCTTGTCGTGACTTTAAGATTTTTGGCATCAACAATCAACCCCCACCCTACTTCATTTCCATTACACCAATGTTTACCCCTATTGACCTACCTTTGAACTTGAATGACCTTATCATGACCTTTATGCCACTAACC
Source organism: Ophioderma brevispina (assembly GCA_023653785.1). Lineage (NCBI taxonomy): Eukaryota > Metazoa > Echinodermata > Ophiuroidea > Amphilepidida > Ophiodermatidae > Ophioderma > Ophioderma brevispina. Next base: position 9,010 of record JAMKCH010051868.1, on the reverse strand, counting down.
AATACAAACTTGGTCTTGACGGTCACATGGGAACCCACCCACAAAGTTCAGGAACGTGCGACCTCCAGTCTCGAGAACAGACCGCAGACAGACATACAGACCACCGGTATTATTTAATGTTAATAAAGAAATATGTTAATAATAAAAATTGACATGGATAGGATTAGACTGGTTGGAAGCCAACTACACCGAATATAATCAATCAAATGATAAATAAATTAACAGAATAAAAATGTAACTGATAGGTAGGATTATATAATGACGGCTTGAAAGCCTCTACACCAAATATTGTAATAATAATTAAATGATAATAATGTTAAATACTAAAGTATTATATTATGACTGTCTTGGAAGCCATCTACACCTAAAAAATATAAATATTAATAATAAATATGCTTAAAAATAGAATTTATAGGATGATTAATGCTGTTTTGGATAGGATGATAAAGACTGTTTGGAAGCCATCTACACCACAAATAATAAAAATAATAACCATAATATTTAATACTCATAACTAGTATTAGAATAATGAAAATCGTATTAATTATATAAAAAATAACCATAATAATAATAACTTATTATGAAATAGAATAAAGATAATTATACTTATAAAATGATCTAAATATGGATTTAATAATAATTATAATAAGTAATGGTAAATAATAAAAATGAATCGATGGGATTATATAATGACTGTTTTGCAAGCCATTGCACTTAAGTAATAATAAATATTACTAATGATCGTAATGTGTTAAAAAACCAAAAGAATTATAGGATTATATAATGACTGTTTAGGATAGGATTATATTAATGAACAGTTTTGGAAGCATATCTACACCAAAATAAGAACCATAATAATTTAATATAATAATAGTATTAGAATAATGAAAAATATAATAATTATATAAAAATACCATAATTTAAATATAATGAGGTATTAAATTATAATAATAAAGATAAGAAGTATTAATGATATAATGATAAGAAATAGAATTTTAATTATAATAAGAATGGTAAATAATAAAAATGAAATTGATATTTATTATTACTAATGATAGTATGTGTTAAAAAATCTAAAGAATTTATAGGTTATATAATGAATTGTTTGGTAGTGATTAAGTAATGACTGCTGGGAAGCTCTACACCAAAATAATAAAAATAATAACCATAATAATTTAATAATAATAACTAGAATATAATAGTATGAAGTGTTAATTAAAAAAAAATAATATGAATAACAAAAATGTAATTAAAATATGAAAACAAAAAAATAATCAAATTCAATAATAATAAAAAAAAATAAAATTATAATTAGTTAAAAGTCTTTTATATAATAACGTGTTTGGAAGCCAAAGTCGTGTAACAACAAACAAAAGGTCAAAAATGTGGGGGGTTGGGATTACATATGTAGTTTTATGTTGTGGAAGCTAACTGGGTATAACCCCATACACCATACCACGCTATAGAATCATGGTTCCGAATTTGGCAGTATACACTGTAATGACTGTATACGTAGGCCTACAGTACACATATCTGTATACCAGTAGTTGTCTCTTCTGCATTGTTCCCTCAGTTGGAATTTGAAGGATACATTACAATACGGCAGTCTTCACTATTCCAGGAATGCACATGAAAATGTGAGATTAATAGACCATGGGACGTTGACCAAATAACCAACTGTATAACAAATTCTGTAGTCCCCATTGGGGTGGTAAGGGAAAACCAAGTGTAAATTCAAATCAATTATACGATTCACATAACTGTCTGTTCCCGCACATAAACCGGCACATTTCTTTAAAAATATATTAAAATGTCACCTGATTCTTTTTCCCAATATCAGAGACCAATGGATATGGATAGACTTCAGCTAACCATGAGCTAAAGATATTACAATGGGCGGGATGTAGGGCCATTGTTATAGGCAGGGTTACACTCACGACCGATTGGGTGGGATGACAAATACCTCCTCTCTCACCAATAATAACCAGTGGTGTACATTATAATAAGGTCGTTGACACTAAAATTTTCTTTCTGAAAACGCGGTAAATTGAATGAAATGAAAGTTTAAGCAATAAGTTACGGATTTGGTTCTGCACAAAGTTGTTAGGTAACGCTTGCCCCAGCAAACTTTCCAGATGGTTTTCATGTTTGTTCCTTTTCTAATAAATGATGAAACTATGGACAAGTTAATTGAACAACGCACTATAGAGGCTTCAATATTATTTATCTGTGAATGAGGTTAGTATTTTGTCGAACAAGTACTCAGTCTAAATTGGAGAGCGTCACAGCTGAAATCTCTTCAGCTGCGCGGACAATATAAACCATGGTCCTGCATCCCAGGGAAAGGATTTGAAAGTGTGTTCTACACCGCAACCGGGCCGGTGATTGAATATTTTAATCCATTGTTGCTGAAAGTCTATCCATGTCAATGATATTGGGAATGAAATTGAAGTGACATTTTATTCTGCTTTTTCAAGAAAAAGGTGCGCAGTTGTATTGTGGGACAGGGACGATTATAGATTTATAATTAATTATGAATTACACTTGGTTTTCACTAGCCCCCCGATGGAGACTACAAAAACAACAGCATAGAGACATGTCCAATCGACTATAAGCCTCAGACAGGTTTTTAGGAACAAGAACTGTAACTGACAGCGTATTGAATTTGTCAGTTAATGCCCAGTGATGACTCATACTAGGGTTGGCCAAAGCCATGACCATATATGGTATGTATAAACATTGTAAAAAGCTAATTAAAGTTACGGTGTGGAAAGTACATTTAAAGTACAATTCTTTGCAGCAGTATTGTTGGGCATATTGAAATAGATAAAAAACAATTAAGTCCAAAAAAAGTCTTACTGAAAGGATATATACCAGAATCAAAAAATCTATCAAAGTACTAAAAAGTACCAAGAAAGCGACACAATGTTTGACAAATACAAGTCCAAAAAAGTGCATTTAAAAGTAGGAGGAAAATTTTTAGTTCCAAAAGTACATAAAAGTACTATTAAAGAACATGCTTTTGTAGCAATTGGAAAAATAAGTATAAATAAAGTATCATTAAAATATACTTTATTGCCGCTTTTTCTATTTCAAAAAGAACCATAAAAAGTACAGATAAAGTACCAGTAAGTACATTTCAATATACTTAATTAGACCAGGGCTATTATTTCAGTGCCTTTAAAGAGGGTGTTCCAATATGTCACATTAGCTCGTATGTAGGCCTTATCAAAGTGTGTGTAAGCGGTTCAATTGTTTCGTATATATTGAATTTGTATTCGGGATCCAGTTCTCCTACTCGATGAAAGAAATCGGTTGCTTAAGCTGCTTAAAGAGAAATGAGGAGATTTCCAGAAAGAAGCGCCCCCAATTTTCTAAAATTCCCGGTTTTTTATATATTTGGAGTGCTTACCAAGATAGATCACACCTGAAGTGAGTGGAATAAGTCGAATACGCCCGTCTTTATGTAATAAGAGATGATTGCGTACTGTCTGTCGTGCCAAAGAGAAAAAGTCAAAGCATGGTTTTAGGGGAACGATTACAATAGCAGGGCAAGTTCCAAAACAAGTTTGTCGGTTTTTCTTTTGCAAAAACCTGTTTGTCCAATATAAATCTTCGAAACGATTCTGGGTAGTGGTCTAAACCCGATCCAGTGAAATTGGAAAGAAGCCCGTATCCTAAAAAAAATCTCCTGTCACTTAAATTACTGTATTTTAAAAGTTTTATAGTGAACCAAAAACCGACCCTGGGCTCATGAGAACTAACAGGGGCTATTGGTTTGTCTCTGACGGAGTGTCCCAGGTTAAAGAAGAAATACAACAAACAAACCAGTATAGTAGCGCATTAGCTACCATAACCAAGTACTCATCTTTCCTCATACAACCACATGCAAGTAATTGATCAATTGTAACCTAAATAAGTTACAACACAGAACCAGCGCCTGATCAGTTAGTCACAGACGGACATTTTGTTACTTTGATCGAAAGGCTGTAAAATAACCTGCATGAATTTAGGACATTTGTGTGTTTTAATTGAATAGTTGTTTTTTCAATGAAACTTATTATTAAGCATCTCTGAATGATATATTTTAATTTCTGTTGATTTGACAGATGTTCACAACAACCCTTTGGACTGGTTCATTGCCCTTACCTGTGGTAAATTTGTAAAAAAGATCATCCATGCTTCGTTTAACACAAATCTATGTCATAGTTTTTCAGGCTCAGAAATGCCCATTCATATATAGTCAAAAAACTTAGAATCTAAACTGTGACCAATAGTTTTGTATCATTGGGTGCTCTAAGTAATCCATATTTCAAATTGGGTTTAAGGGCCCTTTATGTTACGGCTCAATGTAACCAAATTCAACCCTACCCCTTAGTCTAAAAGTAAAGGATATTTTGCCAAAAAGGAAAATGAACCATCTACTAAGTACAATTATCAAAGGAATTGCATCTTTTTTTGTGGTTTTTGTTAGATTTTGGATTGTACTGACATTGTTTGAAATGATACCGGTTTTGCCCGAATTTGGTCGTTTTGATAACAATAACCTTAATTAACAATAATATTTCTTGCAAAAAAACGTGCCATTTATATAAACGAGCCCCTCAAGTTGTGTCGGCTTAGAAATCTCCTATTGTAGATAAAAACTTGCAAAAGACGAAAAATAGTGAAAATCCGTTTGATATTTAAGTAGATGTCCATTTCCGCAAAATTTCCTTTACCTTTCGCGTAGGGGTAGGGTCGATATTTGGTTACAATCGGGCCGTATGAGTGACATACAGGGTCCGTAGAGGTACAAAATAATATGAAATGTGGAATTGCTTAGAGAACCTAAAGATAAAACTTTTGGTCAAGTTGCTATATACTTACAATAATGGGTAATTCGACCCTTATAGACCTTTGGATATGCATAGATTTTGTGTTAAAAGTCTTTAAAAACTAAGCACTGAGTGGTCTTTTTAAAAAAAATTTACCACAATTAAGGGCAATGCATTATGTCCTAAAAGCATTGTAGTACTGTACATTCAACTATATAAATATATCATTAATAGATGTCTAATAATGAGTTTCATTGAGAAAAAGTTGAATTGATTATTTTAGCCAATTGGAATCAAAGGGAGTAACCAGCCAATCACAGCTGTCTTGTAATTAAAGTGCAACAAAAGAGATTGCACATAAAGGTGTTCCTAAAAATATCCAAAATTGTGATTTATGCACTATGTAAAGCTTTCTATCAAAAATATCCCATGTGAAAGGTTTAAGCTAAGAATTATTCTTAGTAAAAAAACTGGAATTCATATTTTCTATAGGAGCAATGAGGATTCAGCCATGTTTATATTGAAATTAAGCAAATCGAAAATGCCTTTTGTTTTCACTTTCAAGGCTTTGCTGTAGTATAAAAGAAAGGTAAGAAAATCAGTTGGGGGACTATCTACATAAATCATTTACATACAGAGTGTGCCAAAAAATGCAACGTTCGGAACAAAATATATTTAAAATATGTATCTATTTCAATCTTAAACTAAACTAGTATGTCTGAAGGCCTAATTGTATGAAAAGGCATTAGATTTGGTGCATAACTTTCAAAAGCTTTAAAAGAAGTGTGAACCATTGAATGTTTTAATTCAGTAGCTGTCTTGAGTGTAAAAACACTGCAAGGGCGTGTGACTTAAGGGATCAGCAGCGAATTGCTGATCTGAAACATTGAAAAAGTCATTAAAACTTCATATTTTGTATTTTTGTTACTGCATAGATGTGCTAACATAACCTGCCAAGTGGCTGGCTTGAAATCCGTGTATTAAAGACAAGCAGGTTGCTTTTTATATGATTCTGTATTTAGATACGTGCTATCAACGATTCCGACCTTGAGATCAAGAAAACCTTTCCCGGTAAACATAGCAAAATTTGCAGCGTGATATTTGGCACCATGATCAATACAATGTGACCTCAAACACAAACCTTATTGATCTTTGTCTATTCTGTATAGTATAAAACACAATCACTGTTTAGTGCAGCCCATTTGAGACGCCGTCGCTGTAGTCTATTTGCAGGAGACGGTATGACAAAATTTCCTCAAAACTTCATTTTTTGCCTCTAAGAATATATTATATGGAATGTAAACATTATCCCTGCATTTATAATTTAAAACATGCATTCCACATTTTTTCAATTCTCTCGCATTATCACTGCTAATCCATTTAAAAGTGCTTTTACCTTTAATTAAAAAAGTTTCAATGGTGCACTTCTGGCACACTCTGTTATTATAGTAAACAATATACGGCGTGCTCAAAATCTCTCGTTGCACCATTAGTTGTACCACATCTGATTTTAGTACCGTTAAACTTTTTTTGAAGGCCTTGCATATATAAAAGAAAATGTATGTTAAATTTAAAAGAGTAGGTACACGAACTCCCCCACCCCAGCCTAACTAAATTCTGCATTTTTCTCCACATAATTAAAGCCACTATCAGTAATTTAGTGCATTTTTTTAGGTCTAAACAACCCCTCATGTTCTTGTGAAGTTGATTTTTTACACCATGGTATTTGAATGTGGTGAAGCTGAGATCAGCACAAAACACAGTTTGTAAATAATGGGCGATCTGTGTGCAAGAAAAATGGCGGGAGTTGACGACATGTGAAGAAGAAGTGTTCAATGTTCTCAAAGACCTAGCGGGGCCAATAAATTCCCGGTCCTGATGGAATTCTACCTATTTTTTGATAAAATCCTGTAGTGTTGAACTTTCCCCCTTCTTATGTGATTATTCAAGTGCAGGTTATGAAAGGTGAGATTCCAAAAGTATGGAAATTAGCTAATGTTGTTCCTATTTATGAAAGGTTCTGGCAAGCAAAGATGCGCCCTCAAGTTACCGTCATGTGTCTTTGACATCGTGCTTGTGTAAAATCTTAGAGAAACTTGTGTTACTTCGATGATGGCCATATATTGAGGAGAAATAAGATGCTTTGATGACAATCAATTGCTTTAGACAAGGGCCAGAAATGTGAACAACTGTTGTCTAAATTCTTTCTATTATTGGTGAAGCCCTTGACGGGCGTGACTGTCGCCTGGTGTGACACTGTTTTCCTGATTTTAGCTCTGCTTTTGGAAAGTGGACCACAATATCTTACTTCAGAAACTTCATGCTTGTGTATCGAGGATCTCTTCTTTACTGATTCAGAATTTTCTCAGTAAAGGCAGCAGAGGGTGATTACAAAGGTGAATTCTGATTGGACAAGTGTCACTTCTCGGAGTTCCACAAGGGTCAGTGCTGGGTCCAGTTCTCTTCCTTTTGTATTTGTTTCTGATATCAACATGGCCTTTCCTTCTCCTTATATTCAATTTGTGGACGATATACGTTGGTGAGACCCATTCGGAATCTCAATGATCGGTCAAGATCTACAAACTGATCTGATTAAACTGTATTTTTGTTGAAGGACGCTGACAGTACAAGACAACAAGCTTCACTGTTTAATGCCATCTAAATGTGTTGGGTATGCAGTCTAGATCTAAGATGTGTTGCCAAGTGGATTACTCTTTAGGGTGGAGAAACGTTACAGTCCGTTGATGATTTTAAATTACTTGTCATTACGTTTTCTTCCAATCTTTGCATTTTCTTAACATGTTGATTCCACGTGCACATAAAATCTCACGTCTTGTTGGTTTTATAACCAGATGTACTAAGAATATGCACTTCTCTGCTTTATTACTAATACAAAGACTCTGTCTTCTTCATCTGTTTACTGTGCTGTGGTTTGGGACTCATTTAATATTGCCTTTATTCAAAAGGCTTGAGAAATTTCAAAGGAAAATAACTCATGTGCTAATGTACAGGAAAGGTCTGGTTGATCATGGTCAACATGGTACGTATCTTGATAGGTTGTCTGAATCTGGCCTTATGAAAGTGGATGACTTGTTTCAAGTTTCAAGGCTGACAATTTGCTCCGCCTTCTCAACGGATGGGTCCAACCTCTTTCATGGATTTCTTTCGTAGAGTGATGTGAATTGAAATAGATTTCTGCACTTGCGTGCACGGACTAATTCTTTTTCTAAAATTTGTATGTTGACTTTCCTAGACTATGGGAAAATATTCCTGTGATATACGTAATGCTGATTCTTTAATCAATTCAATTCATTATGTAAGAAACATTTTCTTATTAACTGATGTTTATACGCTTGCTTATTCATCTGCAAATGTATTTGCTATAAATTATTTGTGTATGCATGGATATCTTTATTTTGCACATGGAAAGAAATCCACATCACTGTGGGGCTGTGTAGCCCATTTTTCTTTCCCGAGTTACTATTTGCCTAGGCTGTAATTGGTAACTCAAATAAATATATTATTATTTTTTTTTCTTTACTGAACCCAAATCGGGCGTTATTAAAAAACACAAACATCATCAGAAGCAAACAGATAAGAAATAAAGTCATATATCAAAATAATTAAATAACATCTAAATCTTAAAAACAATAGTGCATCTTACGGTTCTCAAGTCGCGTATAAATGTTAACATTAAGTTAGAGATTACACCCCATACTTATAATCGACAAATAGTTAACTTGGCAATTAAAATCAGTTTATTGATATATTGGTGGGTAGAATGTTTCAAATCAGAACCAACAAAATATCAGTTATTTTCAGTTATTATAAACAACCACTTTTAGCCCAAGCCAGTTTTTCAAGCCCCTTCCAAATATTAATGACACAGTATCACAAATCAATCAAAAAGGAAATGCTCAAACCCAGTCATCCTTATCACCCCCAATGACAAAAGGTACATTTTCATCATTGCAATACCATCTTTTTTAATAAAATTCTGGTTTGAAATAACAATTATGGAGAATTTTTCAATTGGTGGTCGAAACAAACGTGCATCATGGCTTTTCTTTTAAGAACATTTTAGTGTTGCCATATTGCTGGGAAAATCAAGGGATATTTCCCTGTTTGAAAACCATTTTCTATTCCAAAAATTATGTGAGCTCGGGGCATGCACCATATCTCTGGTTGAGCAG
>JAMKCH010051867.1:0-22987 GCA_023653785.1 Ophioderma brevispina | reverse complement strand
CTACAACTGAAATTTTTTCTAAAGGCCAAAGAAAATATTTAAGTTGCCGCATTGGCGTGAAACAGGTTGAACAAACAAAGTCAGATGAATTTTTATAGGCCTATAAGGCTAGTCTAAATGATAAAAATGGTGTGTGTTTGTGCTGTATGTTGTCTGTATACATTATATTACGGGCCACCATGCCCCCCCCCTGCACCCCCTCGGGGATTTTTGGAACAACCATTTATGTGAAGCTAATACCATAAGCAAAGTTGACTTCATGTTGTCTGCAAAAATCCCCACCCTGGTTAAACGGTGAGGGCGCTTTTTCAAAATTGCTGCCAAAAATGCAACCACCCCCTTTGGAGATAAGTAACCACCATGCTAACACCAGCACAGAAACATCACAGGCACTTGTCACATTTTGGTACCATGGATAGCTATGGTCCTCCTCTTTCCATTAATACCAAAGAGTACCAACATGCCTAGCATTACGTCACATGACGTCATAAAGTTCGCATGTTAGCAAAATTGTCAATTTCCATGGACACACTGGAAAACTTCGATTTTTTTCTGCCAAAACTGTTAGGAATATCCAATTTATTCATGCGGTTTTTTGGCTCTACTATGATGGAAATGACTTTTTATAAAATGAGAGCAGTTTTAGTGTCGATAATAAATGTTTTTGAATTTTGGCGAAATTGCAAAATATCACTTTTTACCACCCTATATTCAGTACCTTTATTTTCATACTTTTCCTCAACATATGACGTCATAGTGAGTCAAATGGCGGGTGTTGGCCACTTATTTTGATACCAATGGAAAGAAGAGACTCAACTACCCTGTGGTATCAAATTTACCGGAATAGGATGTTCGATACGAAAATCACAAGGGGGTAGTCGGAGTTCGTTACAAAAGACTCGGGTAACGAGTTTTAAGGCAAAACAGTGACAAGTATAGTTGACGCCTTCCAAGCTTGGAAGATCGACATGATGTACACTGAGCACTCGTATTAAATTTGTTAGGATGCACATCCAGAGAACCCATTATCAAGCCCTGCTTTGGTACAGGCAGCGCTGTGGCAGAGCCAGAAATTCCTCCACCAGAAGATCATTTGGAAGTTAAATGATGGAGCACTAGATACAAGTGGCCATCAGGAGAGTTTATGCCACAAGAGTTGTCTGACATAATATTAAGAAAGAATATCTGATCGAAGAAGACCATAAACATGACTCAGAAGAGGAGGAGAAATAGACGTTAATTTCTGAATCCAAAGGAGCTGCATTTAAGCATCCGTATACCAAGGAAAGAGCATTGCTTAAGAAGATTGCAATTGAACAAACCATTAGTATTAAAAGGGACAATTCTCTTATATCCAAACACGTGGTATCTCAAATGGGATCCTGCCAGAGTGGTACAATGTTCTGGCTGCTTCACTGATTCTGCAAGGTCCTTGTCTGTACATTTATGTTGCTCCAGCATTGCAAGACACAAGATGCCAGTTTCGTGATTGCTTCCAGGTATACTCACTTCTGCAAGCAAACCTTTGATCGGCCGAATCTGGATCTCAATCAGCTGAGACCCCGCCCTCAGCCCGACCAGAAGCCATCAATACCAATGCTTCCCTTGGGTTGACAGCAAGTCTTTCTTTCCACATCCAACTCCCCCAAACTCCTTAGAGACTATTTCAAAGGACCAGACTTGCCTAAGCAACTACCCCGTACCTAAGGCGGCGGCAGCGTCTCTGTCCAAACACAGAGCGCTCCATACCAATACTTGGCAGCTACATACTCATGCAGGCTAGGGCTTGCTGCATGTAAAGGTTTTCCGCTAGATCTGGCCGAAGACAAGCCGTCAGGAGGCATCCAACGTCGGGTCAAGCTTCTGGATTGCCCCTTCCATACAGGGCATCCATACTCCACATATGAGCACCACAGGGCAAGCTCCGTCGATCTCAGTCATGTGTGCATACAGGGTAATGGGAAAAGCCCCTTGTGGGGGTTCAGGGGCCTCTGAGTTTAACATGTTCGAGTACTTTCGGAGAGGGGGTTAATGTCCTTATCTTGAAGCAGATGAACTATACTGAACGTTGCGGGAGGTCCCATGCAGGGGCGGGCCCCCAAAGGCTCTTGGGTTTAGCATGTTCCAGCGCATCCAGAGAGCTCTCAGTTATCTCACAATCATGAAGCAGATGAACATACTTCCTGGCGGGTCCAGGGTTCAGAGCCTGTGGAAGCTCTTGAGTTAATAACATGTTTGAGTGCCTTCGAAGATACACTCAGTTATTTCATTATCTGAAGCGATGAACTATACTACCACTGGCGGGTGGTCAAGGTGACGGAGCCCCAGAACCTATTCATTTTTTAGTAATGTTTGAGTGCCGTTGGAGATACCTCAGTTTTATCTCACTATCTAAGGGATGAACTAACTGCCTTGACAATAACCAACAAAAATCACAACCACTTTTTTTTCTGAAACATCAGTTCAGCGCCCCCTGAGGTGGTGTCCCGGGACATGTGCCCCCCCCTCTGCCCCTCCTTACCTACGCCACTGCCTTCTGAGTGGGTCTTATAAGAGTAGTGGCATTGCAAGTGTGCTCACTAAGTAAACCTGACTATCACAGTGGCTCCAGGAGCACTCCCCAGACCAGGGGCCCGTTTCACAAGACTTACGATCAAATGGTAATTGATTTATTAAGCTTAACTCGATCAAGCGTAAGTTTGACTTGATGGTAGTCAACTTAACTCTTTGATCGAGGTAACGCTTGATTACCATCGATCGTAAATTTTGTGAAACGGCCCCCAGGTCACTCAAAGGTGACGCCTGGCACGCCGCCAGACGGAACCAGCATACATCTATGCCCCGGATGGACTTGCGTGCTGATGGTTCTCATTCCAATAAGGGGAGAGCCCATCTAAAGGCCCTTTGATTCTCCCTTTGACATCTCCATCCTGTGCGCCAATTCTCAGATTGTCTTTCCAGACAAAACGACGGCATTCCCTCACTACTCTCAGTCCGGTCGCCGGCACAGATTCCGAACCGATAGGCATTAGCACGCTCCCCCGGGGCATTCCATCCTTGAGCCCACAAACCAAGCACCTGTGTGTTGAAGCAGGCGGAGTGACACTGTGTACAAACCCATAGACGATTCTCAGGCGTAGTAATAGCGCCAAAATTTTCGATAAATCACCCATAATTATTTAATGCAGTATGACGTAATTGGAAATGCGTAGCGGCACAGCGCCACGTAAGACCGCGATCATAAGTAACTATTTCATTCATCAATGCCTCCCTTTCGTATGATGGAGTGTCCATATCCCAATTTAAAAATTTAGGACCCTGTTTTGAAGATGTTAAGATAATATCTTAACAACAACAACGTATATGTGGACGCGTTGGTTGCGTCTCTACGCGTACACTCCTTGCTGAAGCTCTCGCAAGCAGGTGTAGTAGGAAGCTTGTTGCTCACTTCCGTCAAGACTCAAGAAACCATTGTTATGCTGTTTCAGATGATCATTGATTAAGGAGGCTGTGGTTATGGTCTAGTGTATAGTAATTCATAGACATTTTTTAACATAAAGCGCCCTCTATATATACAACTTGAAAGGCGACTACTCTTTCATTTTTAAGTGTTAATTTAACCTCAAACTAATCCACAGGTGCAGGACCAAGTATAATAATTATGATGACACCGGCAAATTTTTTGCTTTAAAGGGCATTAAGTGTGTAAATAACAATGCATTTCGTTGTTTTGGCGGCCATTTTGAAGTATGACGCCCTATAGAGGCGGTTAAGCATGCCAAAGTGTTCCAACTATTCTTGGTGTGTTTTAGTGCGACTAAGTAGCCACATAGGTGCATGAATTTGGATAAAAATTATATATACTCAAAAAAAAGGCCATTAAGTGAATATTGGGCCTCATTTGAAAAAAGGCTCCCTCACTCCTTTACCAGGATGGGGATTTTTGGCAGACAACAGACCTATTTTGATAGCTATATGTATAAGGTTTTCAAAAAGTGGTCTCCAAAAAATCCCTGGGGGGTGCGGGTTTTCGTTTTGGGGGCTCATGACCTATATGATGTGTGTGTGTGTACCCTGTATGTATAAATGGTTGTTGTGACAGACCCCCAAATATTATAGTATTTTCTGTATTGTATTAAATCAATGTTAAATTTAATCATATAAATTATAGTAGGAGAATGGAAAATATGCAACTTGCAATGTGTTGTTTGCAATAAGCATGACTTATCTGATTGACCTAGTTCTAAATGGCTAGTGTGTGAAACTCCTGAAGAATATGTCAGAAGACGTCCGCCGTTATAAGGACAATAGTGTCTTATCATCTTCATTCTAAGATTGAATAGAGGCTTCTTTGTTACCTAAGGAAGCAAGAATGCACACCTGTTGATGAACAATAGACTTCGTGTAATTGCTATGTCACAACACTTCGAGGCGCAGGATAGCTTGAAGAGTGTGGACTTCCTTACATGTTTCGCGAACTGAAAGATGACGAAACATTTGTCTTTGTCTTATCGCTGTTTGTTGCATGCATGGGAAATTTTGCTAAGGACAAATTGTGTTGCAATTTATTCGCTGTGCCAGTTGACAAGAGCTTTTTCATCGCGTGTAGCCCTCTCAACCAGAAGGTGGAGAACTTTTCATAACATTTGATGTGTATATAAAAATCTATGTTCTTTATTGTATTTCTGGAAAGTGTCCAAACGTCAGAGCTGCTCACAATTGGTGTAACCTTTTGGAAAAAGCAAAGGTTAACATTAAAATTCCAGCGTACATTGCTTCTTTACCATTGACGTTCACCTTTACCGCACTGATTACCTGTATGGACAGTATATACCGAGTTTGCAGTTATACTTCCAGTTGTTCTTCAAGTCTACATTTTATCTTTAACTCGTGCCGGGTCTAGACCAAAAGGACTTTGCGATTTCGCGAAACTAGTTGAGCTGTACCAGCATAATTGTGTCGGGGCAGATTTATCTGTGGACCTGATTCTACAAGAACTGGTGCGCACCCCACAAGAACTGTGAACTATTGGGTTATTGAGGGATATGTTGGTTTTTTCCCTTTGATTTTAGTCGGTCCGAATATAGATCATAATTATTGCATTGTTAATTGTGTAAATTGGTGTAATTGTGTGAATTTCTTTAATGTATAAAATCATTACTTTGTAATTTAGCATCTGGTCAAGTCATTCTCTGTCCAATCGTATGTAATTTGTTTGGTTTTTAAACCACGGGAGTTACTTTTCTGACCTTGATTACGTCTCGTAACAAAAATGGGGGGCTCATCCGGGAACAAAAATCGTAGCAATTTTTGTAGCACAAATTGTTTTGAAAAATTCTGTCGTATCCCAAATTTGGGTTGTTTAGAATCGTTGCAAATTTACATTGTATAGCAGTATCTGAATCAACAATGGCAATAATAATGCTCAAGAGTTTGTGGAGAAGCCTGACTGGGATGTGTTTTACCAATTAAGAAAGGTAGATCTTTTGGAATTTCAATATAATTGAGGAAGGTGGTAAATCCAATACTCGGAAGAAAATTATCAAGAACTTGATCAACCAAACATGGGTAGACGATGAGTTGGGAATCAATCATTTTTTGAAAAGGTATCCCAGTAAATCAAGAAGGAAATTAAAGTTTAGCATCTAGAAGTAACAATAAATTCAATCAGAGCATCGAAGCGATATTAAGCAATAGAGAAAATTAACATCACAAGAAAGGAAAGAATTGACAAGGAAATATTCCGTCTCAGAAACGGTTACAAATAGAAATAGAACTCAAAGATTCAGGCCACAGAGGTTAGAAAGAAATTGAAATGCAAGATGAAACTAAGAAATTAGAGTTGCAACACATGCAAGAGTGAATCTTCTACTGAATCTGGTTTTGATGTAACCCGACACATTAGGCTTGTCAAACTTTCAGAAAGATGAAGTTGATAAATATTTCAGCACTTTCGAGAAATAGCTACAAAAATTAAATGCCGAAAATCAAGTTGTAACTTTGTTACTACAGAGTGGTTCTCAAGAGGCAAGCAGTTAGGCGTACTCGTCCATGGCTATTGAGTCAAGGTTCTATTATGATTCAAGTTTAAACAGGCCATACTGAAAGCTTATGACTAGTACCTGAGGCCTATGAGACAGAAATTCAGGTGTACGCAAAAGACACAAACAGACACTGTAGAATTTGCAACGCACTTAAAGAACATTTCTTGATCGTTTGTTAACTGCTAAGGAAGTGAAGAAGATTTTAAGAGTTTAAGACATTGATATTGATATAGGAATTAAACCAAGTGTACATACATGCTGATATCAAGACTCATCTGATGAATCTAGTAAATTGAAACAATAGAGAAAGCTTGCACAATCGCAGATGATTATGCAATCACGCATAATTGATCTATTCTCGCCCGAGTCAAATTTCCACAGAAAACCGTGGCAAATGGCCATCCCCATCCACCTACGTATACAGTGTGGACAAACCAAAATCAGATACTCGTACCAAAACTAGTGAAAATCTGAATCAAGTTCAGTGAGGCCTCTAAGTCTGACCATTCACCTACCCACCAACTTGCACTTATTGGCAAGAACGGGCACCTTTTTCACGTGTTGGAAACGCATGGTAAACATGCATCATAGTACCAGAAAGCATACCAAAATAAAGGCCAAAACAAACCATGTCAAAACAAGTGGGAAAAGTGAGTGAAGAATTCAAACCTGTTGTCATCCACAGGACATGTCTCGCTCACCGATGATGAAACTAATCCACAACCTATTACTATCATGCGTGACACAGGTTGTGCTCAAACTTTAATTCATGGAAGATGCACTACCCTTTTCAAGACAAATCATCAACACAGACTGATGTACTGAGTAAAGGGGTTGGGATGGAGTTTTCAAAAGTGCCACTCCACAAATTAACTTGAATCATACCTAGTTTCTTCTTCTGGAACAAGTCAACTGTAGGGTTAAGGCCCTATTGCCACTCGCCTGGTGTCCATGCACTGGGAAATGATTTAGCTGGATAAAGTAATACCAGACCAATTGTAATCCACAAAGAGCCATGTGGTTCAAAGACAAAAATGAAGGAGGAAATAATCTTTCCCTGCCTGTGCCGTTACAAGGGCTAATGAGTAAACAAATATCACAAGAGAATAGAAGAATGTAGTTGAAAACTACCGACCAACAAAACCACCAAAGAAACCAAAGAAAAAGAATGAAATCCTTCTAGATTTGATTCTACATTTTTCCCTTCTCAGGCTTGATGACATTTCATCAGTATTAGTGGTTAGAGATTGCAACTGCCCGATCACAAAAAACAAGTTGATAGAGGAGCAAAGAAAAGATCCAAACTCACTGATTTATTGAAAAGGTCATTGCCAACAGGACTCCAAAATCCCTGTGTGCTTTGTCGAAGAAAATGTCATTTTGAGAAAATTTAGACCTCCAGATGTTTCGCCTGAAGATGACTGGAGAGATGTACATCAAATAGTTGTAGCTCAAATTTATCAGAAAGAAGTAATCAGTCTTGCCTGATTAACCTATGGCTGGTCCACTTGGATTAGTTTACGACTCATGATAGAATTTTGATTCATTTTTGGTGGCCCACCCTCAGGAAAGATGTACGAATATTTCCAAATCATGTCATACATGTCCGGTATAGCACACCAAATCAAACAATCCCACCAGCTCCACTTAAAACGCAATTCCCACATTTGAGGCCATTCAGTAGTATTATTATTGATGGGTAGGCCCTTTGCCAAAAACCCGTCCTGGAAACCAGTATTTGTTTGACTAACTGTGCATCAACCCCAACTCCTCTTTCCAGAAGCATTCCCTGAGAATATCAAAGCCACACAATGTGAAAGCACTACTAGTTCTTTACACTGTTGGCCTACCCAATCAATCCAATCAGATCAAGGTTCTAATTTCGTGTCCGGACTATTTCAGCACGTTATGCATGATTAGGGTTTCGCATCCAACATCTTCTGCATAATCATCTGAGTCCCCAGGGGCACTGGAAGGTTTCACCCAAACTCCTCAAGAATATGAGTGAAAACCTTTGTTCAGATATCTCAAGGATTGGATTAGGGAGTACACTCCTACTGTTTTGCGGCTATGGAAGCGTGGCAAGGATCACTAGGATTTAGCCCGTTCGAATTAGTGTTTGGACATCACGTCAGAGGACCGTTACAACTTCCTCACAGAAAAATGGTTACAAACTGACAGTGAATTGAATCTCTTAGACTATTAATCTGAGCAAGTCAAGGCTGACCAGAGTCATGTGAAATTGCAAGAACAATTTGAAAGACAAGGGCCAAGTCCAAATGAAACATTGTAAGATAAAAAGCCAGGATAGAGTGTTTGAAGAAGGGGATAACGTTTTGTAATTATTTCCAATTCTGGACATCCATTGCAAGCTAGATACATTGGTCCATATAGGTTGAATCCAGGTCAGTGATGTCAACTTGTTGTCAAAACGCAGGTAGGCGAAAACAAAGACTTGTGTCACATTAATATGCTGAAAAAAGTATGTTGACAGGGATGAAACCAACACTTCCAAACATTTGCCATGACATTTCAGACAAGGTGACAATGTAACAAAGAGGAATAATCATGCACCGATATTTCAACCACAAAGCAGGTGATGACATGCCTACTGGGGGTTCAACCCAACTTACAAATTCTGATGTGCTCACCAATTTGGAAACAAAAATAGGTCCCGGACAGTCAAAACAGGAGACTTTCCAATTTGTGATTGACAAGTTTGGGCATTTGTTTTCAGAATGTTCCTACCCAAACAAATGTGGTGCCTCATGACCAGTGCTGTGGGTGATCCAATTCCTACAACACCCCCATATAGGTTGCACCCGAAAAAGCCCGAAATCTTGAAATAAGAGGTAGACTATTGTTACGAATGATATAATCGAACAGGTCTCTATAGCGATTGGGTCGTCACCGTTGGTAATGTTACCGAACCTGATGGGTCAATTCCAGTGTGTTCAAGGATTTTCGGGCAACAAAATCTAAAATCCAGACAGAGAGACTCGTCCCGATACCAAGAATTGATATTGTATTGATAAGATTGACATGCAAATTTGTTAGCAATTTGGATTATTAAAGGGAACTGGCACGTGTCCACTAAAAACGAGGCAAAAAATTTGCGGCATTGTAACACCAATGGAATTGACCAGTAACAAGGTGATGCCTTGGCTGAAAAAGGCTCCCCCTATACGTTCAATAATGGTAAACAAGGTAATTGCCTGAGGTAGAGGTTGTGAAGGCTATCTAGATGAATTTGGTATTGTACTCGTGAGACGTGGGAAGACCACATGAAACAAATCACAAATTGGTTTGAACATTGTCAAAAGCCAATTTAACCGTCAATTTGCAAAGAGTGAATTTCTGTTTTGCAAACAGTACACATATTTAGGCACGATTGTGGGTCATGGCATGCAGAAGCCCATCCAAGCCAAAGTAAGGCTATAGATAGGTTTCCATCACCTACCAACAGAAACGAACTGATGAAGATTTAGGTATGGCAGGCTATTATAGAAATATTGTCCCTAATTTTTCTGTTATTGCACATCCAATGAACCACCTGCTCAAGAAATAATACAAATTTGTTTGGTCGGATGTATGCCACGAGTCATTTGAGACAAAATTACGATGGCCTACTCCTGAGCTCCGCCAGTTTTCTGCCAGCACCTGATTTTCAGAATCATTCAAATTGATGGTAGATGCTAGTGATGTGGGATGCGATGCTTACTCGCACAAGAGGGTAAAAAAAAAAGACAAGGTTTGAGCATCCAATTTGGCTACTTTTCGAAGAAATTCAATAAGCATCAGCAAAATTACTCACCATTGAAAAGGAGTGTTTACCTTGTTGCTAGCCTTACCCACTTGGAGTGTTACTTTTTGTGCTTCACCTAAACACCCCATACTTGTATACTGAACACAATCCACTCACTTTTCTGCCACAAATGAGAACACAAAAATCAGAGACTGCTAAGATGGTGTTTAACCATGCAAGGGTACAACTTGGACATCAAACAAATTAAAGGCAAGGACAATTTATTTGCCGATGCCCTTTCCAAGAGTCAGCTAAATTCGAACTCTCACATTCTACATATGTAGTAGCCAAAGTACAGACTAAAGAAAGTTTTCATGTACTCAACTTTCTTTCCTTTAGGGGGGATGTGGTGACACCCCCAAATATTATATTATTTTTCTGTATTGTATTAAATCATGTTAAATTTACTCCTAAAATTATGAGTAGGGAACTTGAAAATATGGCACCTGGCAATGTGTTTGCATAGCATGACTTTATCTGATTGACCCTAGTTCTAAATGACTATTGTGAAATCATCCTGAAGAACATGTCAAAGACGTCCCCGTTATAGAGACAATAGGTCTTATATCTCCGTTCTAAGAATTGGACAAGGGTTCTTTGTTAACCTATAGGAAGCAAGATTGCCCACCTGTTGATGAACAATTATAGACTTTGTGTAATTGCTATGTCACAGTCGCGGCGAGCGGCAGGATGTGGAAGAAGTGTGGACTTCCTTTAAAACATGTTTCAGCGAACTGAAAGATGACGAAACATTGTCTTTCTTCGCATGTTTTATTGCATCATGGGGAATTTGCTAAGGACAAATTGTGTTGCAAGTTATTCTTCTGTTGTCCAGTTGACAAGAGATTTCATCGAGTGAGACCTCTCACAGAAGGGTAGAACTTTTTAACTTTGATTTTATATAAATGCTTATGTTCTTTATGTATTTTCTGAAGTTTTCAAAATCGTCAGAGCTGCTCAAAATTGGGACCTTTTGGAAAACAAAGGTTAAACATTAAAAATTTCCAGCAGGACCTTGCTTCTGTACCAGTGACGTTCACCTTAAGCACTGAGTACCTGTAATGGACATTATATACCGAGGTGCAGTTATACTTTTCCGTTGTTTCTTCAAGTCTACGCGTTTATAATTTAATCGGCCGGTCTAGACCAAAAGGACTTTTGCGATTTCGCGAACCCTAGTTAACTGTACCAGCAAGAATTGCTATTGTGTCGCCAAGATTTATATGTGGACCTGATTCTACAAGAACTGGTGCGCACCCATCCAACAAAACTGTGGAACTATGTGTTTTTAATTGAGGGATATGTTGTGTGTTTCATTTGTTTTTAGGATTACTAAATATAGCTAATCAATTTTATTTGCTTGTTATTGGTGTAAGAGAGACTTGTGTATATTGTGTGATTTAAATTTATGTATTAAAAATCATTACTTTTGAGATTTACATCTTGGCAAGTCATCTTCTTCCAAATCGCCATTGTGAATTTTGTTTTATGAACCACTGGAGTTACTTTCTGACCTTGAGTACGTCTCGCACGTGTGTATATGTGTGTGTGTGGAATTAAATATAAAATATAGGAGCCTAAAATCCACTGTGTATGTTCTTTCCTTCCCCATCAAACACTGAGACTGACTATTAATAGAGCCGTACTCCCTCCCGCCAAAACGTCCAGTACTATAAATTCAAGAGAACTTCCGAAAGAAACACTACTTCACGACTTTACCCCCACCCCTCTTTCATACCCTGCCCTAGGCTAGATCCAGCCCTTTTCACTGCGGTGGTAGCCCCGTGTACTTCTAGCTTTGGCTGCCGTTGCCTGCCGAAAACCCTTGACCATATCTCCACCACCTCTTGTTTACCACCTTATTCTTCTCATGTGAGTTTGTCTGTGCATAAAATAAAAATGGAGCTGTAGCTGATAAAAGTTGACGTATAATCGAAGGAAAATTGGGCGACAATACGCCATTTTTAAATTCAACATGCGTGGTGGTGGACATGCAATAAGATTAATCTTGATCACGCCCCTCGGCCCCCCCTCGCATAAATTGTGCAGCGGAAATCATTTGGGGCCGAGGGGAGTGATCAAGATTAATCTTATCGCGTGGACAATAAGTATTCCACTTGCTTGCGCAATTGCTCACATTTGCATTTACATTTTTACATCTACCTGGTTCCTTGTCACTAATGTGTCTCACCACTGAGCCATAAGCCGAAACCCAAGGCACGGCACCAGCGTAATTTACAACATACTGTTGGTATTATATCGCCCCAGCCCTGAAAGCCATATGGAAAAATTACCACGAAATTACACCTTTCGGTGAGTTCCCCAGAGGCATCATCGAATATAAATGATCCTAATAGACTCCATGACATCGTCAGGCATTTAGTTTGTTGAGATGTTTTAGCAATCAAGATCATATAAAAATATTTCCTTTTCCCAAATGGCGTCACGATAGCTTTGCCACGTGGTCCGCTTTTGTGGTAGTTGCTAGACACGTGTGACCTTTTTAACACAGTAGTAATGCCCAACACTCCCGAATTCTAATATTGTTTGCACATGGGAATTTGACCTCGGCGAGTCCGAGAAACATTATACTTGCTCAATGGTCCGACAACTCGTTCGTTTTGTTTTTGTTACCAGTGAAAATTGCATTGGTCCGGGCCGATTTAATTATAACACTGGGATAGCCCAGAGGCTTGTTACACATGGCACCATCGCTAACACATTTTGGTTACATGCATAGTGAAAAATTATACTCGTTTGGCAACCATCGCCCTCCCAAAATGCAATGGTATGGGTGTATCACCACTCATTTCCCTGTTTTACTGGCGGCAAGTTTGATGTAGTAGAGCTTGCTTTTCCCAATCTTTCTTTCAAAAATCTTCACTATTTCTAATCTGTGAGATGTGGTTGACATGTCATATTAACAATAGTCCCAATAATTGGGGACACACATGACGTTTCTTTAACAGTATGCCTTTAACGTTCTATATTGACGTCCCAAATAAACACATGCATCAGGTCGTACCGTCGTGTAGCTTTCAAAATTCTATCACTGACGACATTACGCCGCAATTTCATATACTCTTACCTGATTCCAAAACAGTAAGCTCCACGAGTGCTTCAACTAAACACTCCTGACCTTTACCACCATAATTCCAAAATGAAGTGCCCTAAAAAGGCAAAATATCAACTTTTTTTTCTCGGAAAAAGAGAAGCTGGGCACTGGCAAGTACCATTGCCGATCAAGTCACCGCATTCGCATGAACCTTGAAGGCTCCTTGGTTGGGCAGAATAACGCCCGGTTTTGCATCGTAAGGTGTTTTTCTTACTCCGGTGACGAAAATCATGTTTATACACCTGTGGTAAGGTTGATTCATGCGAGTTGCTAAAATAACGCCCACGCGCTATGTTTTTATCAATATTGCACCATGTGAACACGTCCTGTGTAACACTTTTCATACAGGCTTTCTTAAATTATCTGGCAAGCGAAGCTGGACTTTGTCCACCAGTCTTATTATTTTATGTCATCAAATTTGATTAAATTTTAACATCCGGGAATAGTTTTTGAAGATTTGGAGGACTTTACTGTGTTGGTACCTCTAAGGGATTACTGCCAAAGTGTATTCAAGGAATATTTTTTTTAGTAGAGTGTAAATTGTTGATTAATGTTACTCAAAAATTGGTCTTATCAGATCCATGTACCTACCCTAAGGCATGACGCTCCCTCTGATGAAGTTACTGGCAATAATGATTATTACATAATGGGGAAGAGTCATGCTCCGCAGGACTACATATAAAACAAGGATAGTAATATCTATCCAGGAACACCAATTTGTTTTTTATTAAATTAATTTTGAAATTTTGAATTTATTCTACCTAGTGCGAACAAGTACGTACCCTTACGAAGCCGATTTCTGAGACGGGAATGGACCAACTTATGTTCTTCTTCAAAATTCCTTTTTAGAAGTACTTACAGTTTCCTAACGTCTCCAGCGACAGTAGTAAAGCCACATTAGCAATCTATGAATAGTAACTATGCAGGCTTCGAATTACAAGGTTGTTAGAATTACAATTGCCCCGGTGAGGTACTTCCAAACTTTACATGCACAATGTCAAAGTTCTGCACAGCTATGTAAACATGGATTGTGCTACTGCTAACCTTTAATCATATCAGACCTCTGGTACGGTTAGATTATGACAGTTGGTTCAAGGTTCATATTTTTATCATTTCAGCATTCCAATGACTTTCTATGAAATAACTAAATGTGCATAGTTCATTGAATTCCCAAAAGTTTAGAAATTTACCCTGCACATGTGCAGGCAGGATACAAAAGTTACATGCCCAGAGAAAAGCTACATGCACCTGTTTCATGTGTCACCTGGGTCATTCGAAAGCCTGTAACTATGGTCGAATTGCTAGGGTAAATGTAGTGGTCGAACAAGTCCCCTTTACGAAGCCGATATTTCTGACCGTGAACAAGGGAGACCAACTTATGTGGCTCTTCAAAATTCCTTTTTAGAAAGTACTTACAGTTTCCAACGTCCCCAGCACGTAGTAAAGCCCAGGAGCAATTTACATGAAGAGTACTATGTCGAATTGTTATGGTAACATGAGTTACAGTAACATGTAACTCTCATGGACTAAGGTACTGAGTTACAAAACGTTGCCATTAACCCTAACCAGTACCGGGTCGTTTTGCCGACCAATGGCCCAAATGCAACGATGGCCATCTTTTTTATTATTTACAGGCCCCGATGCCACAGAAACAAACTTTTTTGCGTTTCATTGCATCTCGGCCCGTTTTTTTTCCCTGCCCAGATAATTAGCGTAAAGTCGGTAACGGCCCCGAGCAACGACGAACATCGCGTAATTTTTCCGGAAGACGGCCCAATGCAACGAGAACATCCGTCATTTTCTCCTTCCCAGAAGACGGCCCGATGCAACGAGTAACATCGCGCCTTTTCCTCCGGAAAGACTTCCCAGGATCAAAGATAGTCCCCAGAGAGTTTGAAGTGGGCAGCTCTCTCTTCAGTGAATTCCGTTTCAAATGTTTTGAATTGATTGCTCGCCCCCGCCGCCCTGATTCGCTGCTATAGGATGTACAATTAACGTGTTACTGAAAACTCCAATACCTAATGGTTCCGCGTGACCTTAAACCCTCAAAAAGCAATTACACTCGCCATACAATGGCGGCGTTCCACTGGAGATGGTGTACCTCGGGTCACCAGGGAACTTTTAAATCTTACATATTTCCCAGGTATAAATCGGCAAGATTTTCATCAGGCTTAGCATTATGTATGTTTTTCCTTCTTTAAACCATGTAAAAATTTTAAAGAAAGATTTCAGATCGGCAACGGGTGGACAAATCAATTGGACATTCGGTCGACACCTCTGGAGCCTTATAATGAACTTCAGTGAACTTCGGAAATTAAAAGCACACGAATAGCATCGCATCGCGCAGGCGTATTGACCCCAGCCAGTTTCGATTACACACTGGCGAAGGTATCCGATCGGTTCCGAAGGTTGTCGAATCGCGTACGTCCCAAATGGGCGCGTAAATTTGTATTGTCATTACATTAGCGGGAATCATTAGCGCTAATTAATAAGCATTTGCGATCTCTGTACACGGGTTTAATGTAATGTGCAGGTCCACTGCAGGTTGGAAGCTTTTTGCGGTGGGGGACTCACCAGCTATCTCACTACTGAATTGGCAATTTTCAAGAACCATTTAACGATTGACTTCATTAATTGTATTCTAATTCTGTAGTATGTTCTTTTTATGATCTACTTTCTGGTATCTCAAGTCAAATTTACTATTTATTTTGTTTTCAACACTAGCAACGACGAACCATCGCGTCTGTAGTTCTATAGTTTTCGCCAGTTCGTGTTTTGCGCTATACATGTACGTCATCGTCGTGCGTGGCGCGATTACGCTAAGTCATGCTCCGGTTTAAGTCATGAATGCGTTGTATGATAATTAAAGTGACTTATCGAAAATGGTGGCTCTAATCGACATTGTCTATGGGCATTTTGTACACAGTGTTCACCCGCTGATGAAAAGCATTGCGCTTCTGCGGCAAACCGGTCCGAAATGCAGGGAAAAGCATCGCATCATTTCACGGAATGACGTCCCAGGTGCAACGAGGAACATCGCGTAATTTCCGGGAAGCACGGCCCAGAGCAAAAGAGGAACATCGCGTTCATTGTCCGTAAAAGACGGCCCAGATGCAACGAGGAACATCGCGTCATTTGCCGGTAAGCGGCCCAGATGAATGAGGTGCATTGAGAGTCATTTTCGCGAGAAAAAATAGTTGTTGGACGGCCGAGATGCAACGAGTAACATCGAGTCATTTTCCGACCGGTACCCACCTTTTCGTTTGCCTCTCAATGCGTCTGGGCCGCGTTAGGGTTAATGACGTAGCCCATTTTTCCGGAACTCAGCGAAGTTCAAATTTGCAGAAGGATAACTTATCGTTAACTTATTTACTCACCCTCAAGTACGTCCAGGCAAGCATGTTTTATGTGTATCTCCTGATTCATATGAGATTGTTGATGTCAATTTTCACTAGGCCTAAAAAAAAATTGTTGATTGGCGTAACATAGAAAAAAAAAATAGGGCGAGTAGTCGGATATTTTTGTTTTTTTTATGGTCACATACCCGAAACCACAAAAATATGAAAGTACAAAACAAATGGGCACATCTTCACTTTTATTCTGTAACAATCTTTATTTGTCATTTTGAATGTCCCGCAATACTTAAATCGCGATGACTAATGAAAATATTTGTTTTACGTGGTTTTTAAAAATTTTTTTTTGCACACAAAAAATAAAAAATATTTAGGTCGGCGGGAAAACATGGGTCGGTGGTTACGCCAATCAAACAATTTTTTTTTAGGCCTTACCTATTTCGGAAAAAATCAAATTTTTCGTCCAGTTGTACTCATATGCTTCCACAGACCGTATCATAGATAGAAATCGCAAGTACTCATGGGATTAGTATGTACGCCACGGCGAACTACGCATTCGGTGTTTTTTGCGCCAGTGATGCTATATTTTCCTTGACAATATTCTTAAGCCACACCTCTGCGAGATATCTAAGCCACAAAGTCGTCCGAGGGCCGCTCCTTCTTTTACATAAATTGATTTATTTTTGAATTTAAGAAATTAGTTTTTTTTGGCATAATTTTTTTTTGTGTGCATGTTTGTGTAATTGCTTCGGAAGAGAAGTCTCTAGTACATTTCTGTTGTGTGCACCTGTCACTCATTGCTCACGCGATCGATATGTGTGTGGCCCGTATTTCATGGACTAGTCAGACTATGGTAGCCAAGAAATCACAAATTTACCGGTTCATCCATTGTTTTAAGACAAAAGCAAGGGTTATTTCTGAATTGTTAGGCCGATTTCAAATTATCCGATTATATATACCTAGCTCACTCTTCACTTTTTGGGATAAGCCAACCTTTTTTTTTTTTTTACTAGGAGGCACGCATAAATACTAATACCCACATATACCGCATCACTTTAGTTACTTTTTTTGTATGGGCTTGGCCCGGCATTGGTCTGAATATGTGTTGGAAACGGTTTGTCTAGTGATGTGCATTTGTTTACCGTGTGTACGACCTTGAACCTCGTCATTTATGCTTCTCCGGTTTCATTCGGAACTTCCAATTCTGCTGGTGAGTCTGCTCACCCTCCCGATTTCTTTTTCTTCTCGAATCTTCCACTTGTGATATCAAATTGTAAAACAAATGGTATGTACAGTAATGTAAGCATTGCAAGAATTGAAATAATGCATGTTGAGTGCATATTGCTGGTATTTTGGTCTCTGTAACTTGCAAAGTTTGAGTTCATAAATACCGTATGTCACTCTTCAATACAACGAACTAGGACATGAGAATCAGCTGTTGTTTTCGATAATGCCCAGTGCTATGATAAATGGATTCGAATGTCCGAGTTCCTAGGCTAGGTAACTGCCTGAAAAGCAATGAAATACTTACCCAAGGTACTGGCCCAGCTGCAGTCTCACGTTAATCAATGTGGTTGCTACTGCTTTTGTTTACCATCCGCGACCCGTGCTGTGTCAAAATTTGCATTTGAATGTTGAGCATATGCAAATCGTATTTGGTTGTTGCATGTGGCAGATTAAAATTAGCAGCCAGGCACGTTGGCACAGCGAAGTTGCGATGCAGGCGCCGCCATTGGAATACAATTTTTTTTCAAACGGAATTTGACAATTAGAGTACACATCTTTCTAAATTCT
This sequence comes from Ophioderma brevispina, assembly GCA_023653785.1. Classification (NCBI taxonomy): domain Eukaryota; kingdom Metazoa; phylum Echinodermata; class Ophiuroidea; order Amphilepidida; family Ophiodermatidae; genus Ophioderma; species Ophioderma brevispina. The sequence goes on along the minus strand of JAMKCH010051867.1, from coordinate 4,876 downwards.
TTTAAAAAATCTTAACGTAACACTCGAATACTGAAAATCTTTTCCTGATAAAATTCCTGCGGATCGTGTACAAATAATTTACCTTCTGAGTAGACTGCTAAACCATGTGATGTCGTTGTCTTAGCACAGTTAGTTGCGTGGTGACTGTTTCATGCTGTCCCTTTTTGTAGTCTGCATATTCGCATTCACCTAAAGCTCCAAACGGAGCATGTTAAACGAACGTGAAAATTGCACACGGGGATCGGCGGCCTGTCGCAGCCGTAAAAATCGCCCATATGACCTGACCTCTTCCACAGGTCAGTGGCCATTGAGCATTGTTTTTCCATTTATACCCTCGAGAGACATGAATATGTAAATACATGGCCGCTGCTGCGATAGAACCCTGTAAAGAAGCCGATGAAATTGCCGATTTTTCCCGTCAACCGTAAGTACTCGCATTTGACTAGTAAAGACCCCAAGTACTTATTTAACATTAATCCCCCTATGATATTGCTCAATTGGGCATATGTGTGACCAAACGGCTGCATGCATTATTGCTTCTGGAAATGTACATAAATTTTTGTCGCGACTCTGGATATTGCCCGCATCCCAAGTTGAATACCTATGGGGATACAACCCGGGTTGCGGTACCGAAACTAGGTAACATGTAGATATGGTAGTGATTGGTACCACATCTCTGGTTGTAGCCCCTCGGGTCAACAACTTTGTAGATGTGGGCAGTATATTCAACAATCCGCCCCACAAAGCTAACGTGTGACAATGGTGACAGGAGACAATCAAAAAATTAAGAAATTTCCACAAGAAATCCGCTCCACTTACCGATATCACCGGGACTAATAACGGCTTTTTTACCAAAGTTTCTACTCGTTTATGACCGATCCCTTATTACTGCAAACGAAGAAATCTGCGAAATTTTAAATCCTGGTGTCTGCTATTCACATCGGTTCACTGTCTTGTTTACCAAAGGTGGCGATTTGGATCGATAATCACATTCTTTGACAGCTGCTTCGGAAATTCCCGCCACATCAGTCACAATGAGTTGGTAACTCTTCCCAACATGCAATACGTGTGTGTGTAACACGAGAGCGTGCGGGCGGGTACGGCAAGAGAGACTTCGTTTCTGGTCTTGCGTCAATCCCCAACAAAAATAGCACATATTTGATCATCGGAAAATCTACACTGAGGTACGCACTTTCCATTAATATTTTACGCTATTTTTCGATTGACTGGACGCTAAAATAAATAGTAGTGTGACATCATGAGATAGGCTGAGAGTCTACTACTACATGATGCAGAATTTGAAACGGTAAGTGCCGCCGACATTGACTTTTGCATTACCCAAAATTTGATGTCATGTTTCAGCGGCTGGAATAGCTTTCGTAGTCCATACTTCGACCCTAGTACTGCACATCATCCAGCAAACTCCCCCCGCTGTGCATGGATTACACCAACATCACATGTCACGCATGCTGCCATTTCAAAACAACGCGGACATTTACTGCGCATATTTCCAAGAAAATCGATGACCGTGTTAGAATTTTTTTTTTGGAAAGAAAGTTAGTATTGTGTGCCACCAACCCTGTGAATTTTCGGCAGCCTTAACGGAATAAACTGCATTTTAAGGATGTGGTAGCAGAATACTGAATTCTACCTTTTTTTTTTTTGTTTTTTTTTTTTTTTTGTGGTCTAAAATGTTCCCTTTTAATACCACCCGAAACCGTTCAACAGAAAAACTTCTCACCGGTGACATATTTTTGTTTTAAAACCTTATAATTGAACCCGAATATCAAATTTCCACTACTAATTTCATTTCCGCCTACTAAAGTCTGTTGAAGAGACTCTTATTTGAACAATGACACTCATAACAATAGCTCAGCGGGATGTTGTCGGCTGCTGTGGGTAACATGCCGAAAATGCAATGACTTACTCAAGGTACTGGCACACGCTGCAGTCTCACGTTGATCAATGTGGTTGCTACTGCTTTCGTTTACCATTCGGAATTTACCCTGTCAAAATTTGCATTTGAATGTTGAGCATACATGCAAATCGTATTGTTGTTGCTGCGCAGAGTTAAAATTAGCATCCAGGCACTTTGGCACAGCGAAGTGGGATACCCAGGCGCCATTGGAAATACACTTTTTTTTCAAAACAGAAATTTGAACAATTAGAGTACACACTTTCTTAATTTTCTTGGTTAAGTCTTAACGTAACACGCGATACTGCAAATCTTGTTACTGATAAATTACAACTGCGTCTCGGGTAGCAGAAATGATTTACACTTTCTGAGCTAGACTGCACCCTTGATTTTGTGTCTTAGCACAGTGTAGTTGCTTGTGACAGTATTCATTGCTGTCCCTTCTTGTAGTATGCAATATTCGCAATCACTAAGCTCCAAACGGCCTGTTAACGAACGTGAAATTACCGATGGGTATCGGCGTCCTGTTGCAGCCGATACTCCATATGACCTGACTGACCTCATATAGGTCGTGGCCATTAGCGTTTGTTTTCCACCGCGAGAGATTTAAACACATGGCCGCTGCTTGCGATAGAATCCTGGATAGAAGCCAACGAACAATGCTGATTTTCCCTCAAACTTGAGTAATCGATTTGATAGTAAAAAAAAACCCCCTAAAGCTGCCCTTAGTTAACATTAATCCTAGTATGATATTGCTCAATTGAATTGGGCATATGTGTGACCAAACGTCGGCATGCATAATTGCCTCTGAAATGCAAGAGTTGTTGTCGCTGTTCTGCCATATTGGCCTGCACCCTTGTTGTAGACCTATGGGGATACACCCGTGTGCGTACCGGAACTTATCCGCCCTCCTGGTTTAAGTTGTATTTATCTCTCGGGCCTTTGTAAAACAGCGTACAGGGCGTACAACGTACGTACGTACGGATGTCGGACGTACTTGATTAGCCATCAATTCTCCCCCCACTTGTTTCGAGTTGCATGTGATGGGCGGCTCCCGAGTCATTATTAACAACATGAATCACGCTCATGGCGAGTAATACACACAATCATGAGACATGTACAGTGCTTACTACTCTAATATGTTACAAAAAATTCATGTTCAATGTTTTCTTCCTTTACATGCATTTCTGGATAGCACTTCATGAGACAAACATTTGACACCCAGAGTCATGGTATGTACCCTCAAATATTAAACCCGAACCCGGACCTGGGTCGTTTTGCCGGCCGACGGCCAAATCAACGAAGGGCAATCTTTTTTATTTTTAACGGCCAGATGCAACGAGAGCCAATTTTTGCGTTTCATTTTCATATGGCCTTTTTCCCGGCACGGAATAGTAGCGTAAAAGTCAATAACGGCCTCGGATGCAACGAGAAACTCGCGTCATTTTCCCGGAAGACGGCCCATATGCCACGAGGAAACATCGCGCCATTTTCCGGAAAAATTCTCTATGCACGAGGAAAATCGCGTGCAATCATGAGAACATGGATAATAAATAAAGAATAAATAATGGATGCGTACTTCACACTGATTTGCATGAAAATTTGTTAGCATATAGGCGCCAGTTCGTGAGTGGCGCTATTACGCTACATTCATTAGCGTGCGTGGGGGCCCTTACGCTACGTCCTGCTCAGGTTACGTCATGAATGCGTTATGCATAATTTATTAAAAGTAGCGTTATCGAACCTGGGTGGCGCTAACACCATCGAAATCGAAATTGTCTCTGGGCATTTGCCACACCGTGTCACCCGCCTGCTGAAAAGCATTGCGCCTTCTGCGGGAACACGTCCGACTTGCACGTGAAAAGCATCGCGTCATTTTCTCGTATGCCGTCCCAGGTGCAACGAGGAAAATCACGTCATTTTCCCGGAGAAGACGCCCAGGAGATTGCAACGAGGAAAATCGCGACATTTTCCGTTAAAGACGGCCCAGATGCAACGAGGAACATCGCGTCATTTCGGTAGACGGCCCAGATGCAATGAGGGCCAATGAGATTAATGGTGAGCGACAAAAAATAGTGCGACGGCCGAGATGCAACGAGAAACATTTTCCGACCGGTACCAACGTTTTCGGTGGCTTCTCATTGCAACTCGGCCGCAAGTAGGGTAGGAAGTTTGGTCAAAAACATCCAAAAAGTTCGGAATATAAATGAAAGGTACAGTGAAGTATAAGGTTACAGGGAGACGTGACCCAAAAACATTAAAAAAAACAAGGACATTGCCTCAAACCAATGTCAATTTTGAATATAAATGAATGACAAATGTGCTACTGTTTTGTGTCCCCTCTAATAAAAATAATGAATGTCATATATTATGAGAATGAGAAATTATATGTTGTTTTCTTTTAAACTCAGTCCTTTGTGATTCAGCAAAGTGTTTGTACACATCCTACTAAATGTTCGTTTGACATGTCACAATGGCAGTGCTTTCACCCTTGGAACACCCCCTATGACATGCCCCAATTTGCAACCCAGTTCTGCCCGTTAAAACACTGCAAAACAATATTATGTCAAAAATATTCTAGTTAATATATTACTGTTAACATTATCGTGCCAAAGTTAAAAGTAATGGCCTTTTTTGAGGGTAGATTTTAAAACGATTTTGACTGCAATTTACAAATAAAAATGTCCAATGCAAAACCCCAAACACAGCCTACGCCACGCCCATCTTTTCAGTCTCTTCTACATAATTCAATAACCAATGGTATATGTAGCGATGTCATATATTACTGCGTCACACAATGGTATCGTGACAAAATGGAACGACGTCACACAAAAGATCGCAAAACATTTGATATGGACACGAAAGAAAGCTCAATCGTAAGCCCAGGTTGCACCACGAGATATCTTTTGGTCCAGAGCACGATTGTCTAAAAATTTCAGACACACATACAATATATAACAG
>JAMKCH010051866.1:0-10232 GCA_023653785.1 Ophioderma brevispina | reverse complement strand
GTTGATGATGTGATATGTAAACTCTTTTTTAGCTAATATAATTGAGAATTACACATTATACTGTAACACCATAATTTGAAATGAAGATAGTTTATAGTGATTAAAAAAAAAAAAAATCAAACATGGCTACAAATTTTGGACAAATGGCCCACTAAAAATATCATTTTTTATTCTAATAGATTTTGTAATGCCGGTTTAATAAAACGACACCTAATTTCATTGTAATCTGTCAGATGCTATATAGGAGGATTACTGTTTTCCTTATTTTCAAAATGGTGGACAGTGGCCATTTTGAAGATGTCAAGATGCTCTCCAAACAACATCCTAATGTATTTCTTATTTCCCAATTAATCAAAAATCACACCTTATTGCCATTTTTGCCCATCTGGTGTCATAGATAAAAGAATTCATACTTTTCAACATGGCGGATTGCGGCCATCATTGATGTATGTTTTATTTAGAGGACAAGAGATAGCTCACTTAATAAAACCATTTAAATGGATTTGGTTATGCTAGAATTATAGGAAATGCCATCTTGTTTGTCATTTTGCCCATCCGTCACCAGAGATACAATAATTTGTACTTTCAACTGGCGGCTGGCGGCCATATTGGATTTTTGGGGGGGAAGGTCAGATGATATCTCAATTTCATAAACCCATTTAATGCTTTGTTATGCTAGAATTAGTAGGATGACATCTTGTTGCCCTTTTATCTCATTTATTGCAGAGATATGAGGATTTTATGTTTTCAAAATGGCGGATGGCGGGCCATTTTGTTTATATCATTTTTGAACGCTTTCTGGACATCGATTTTGCGCAACTTTTGTTATATTATTAAACTGACCGTATACTACCAGAAAATGCCCAAGAAACCTTCTGTTGCAATTTTTTTTGGGTTACTGTGGGTACAGGTCTAGTTTGTCCTACTAACATGGTTTTGTTTATTATACATTCCCACTCTATGCAACACATGCATTAAATGTGTGGATCAACTGAAGTGCCCAGCCAGCTGACTACTATGACTGCAGCATGGGACCTGGTGTCACCTCTGTACTCACAATTTAATATACCTGTACTGGGGAAAACAGGTGCAATGTTTTACTATTTAGTTTGGACAAAAAAAATCACCACCCAATTCTCCCAAAAGGAAAACTTATAAAGCAAACTTGTGTTTTTACACTGACTGTCTCCATTTAGTTATGCATTTCAAATCTGCACACATTATCACTGTTTTCACACAAAATAAGCTGTGGAAATACTGGGGTATATGTCACACACAGTTTCTATTTCATAAAACCAAGTCCCTTTGTATGAACTTTATAAATGCTCACAAAAAGCACCAGTTTCATATCATACAGGAACACTGACTAAGTAATCCCACACCCCATGTAAGTGTAACAGTCCACAGCAAATTGGCAAGTTTTCTGAGTGGCATAAGTGGTCAATAACTTTGACTTCCACCTCTAACAAACACATGCAGCATTTTCAGTCTCAATAAACATGCTGTCCTCACTACACAAAATTTGTACAACATTTGAAACCTCAACTTAGACTCATAGCATCAAGTGACCTAAACATTTCAAAGATCGAACTGTCATTGTACATGCCAATACATTACTACACCTAAGGCACCCACAGTTAAAATTTAACAAGCTGTGGTATGTGACCTTTGACCTCATCACCAAAGAGGGATCTCTTTGCACCTATGATTCAAGTTTGGTCAATTGAACATCAACTTTTAAAGAGGTCAATTTTTACATTTTCAGGGCCTCATTTTAACACTTGACCTCACATGACCTTTGACCTTGGCATTACCTTTGACCTCATCAAAAATGGGGATGCCATGTTGCACCTGTGATCCCAGTTTGGTTTACATCATCAAAGTATGAGGATATTACGGCAAATGTTAACCCGTTTTCACAGCAGACAACAGACATCACACACCAGACTACAGTGACAAAGTGATCCTATGTGTCTTCTTGCCTTAGGGCAGGCACACAAAAATAATATTGTTGCCACCATGCCCCGCAAGGCTGTTTAATCGGAACTTAAAAGAGACATGAGAACGTACGGACATGCATGTTCAAGTGGAGGATTAAAAATACTAGAATTCTTTCATTCCCCTGGAAAGTTCCCTAATGAAAAAAGTAACAATTTGGCATTTATCAACATAGAACATACTGAAATGAAATGTGAAAGAAGCTTGTGTAAACGCTCATAGCTAAACATCTGCTTCATGATCATACTTATGGATTGTTTTGGTGCAAACTGATTGACATCACCATCCGAGTCAGTATCACGAGTTTGCCATTCTTCTGTCATTCACCTTGTGTTTTTGGATTGCCATTCTAAAAAGTAAGACAATACAGATTCATTTGTCAGAGTAAAGTAAACAACCAAATAACTACCCAGATTTCAACACAAGCCCTTTCTTTTTCATATAAAAACATGAAAAACTATTCAAGGCCATTTTTGTGCATGAATTAACCGGCATGAAAGTAACAATGTGCTTTCAATTTTTTGCAGAAAATATGACTTTCTATAGGCCGTGTTCTCTACCTCTCCCGCACCTCTGTGCATAATGTCATAACCTTTACACCCGCGTCAAGAAATAACGTTTGGGAGAGCGTGGTCTAGCGGTCAGGGTGCTGTCCAGTGGCCATTTTACCACAAAAAAAATCCTGGGGTTCGATCCCTGTGGGGTCACTTGCTGGGATTTATTCGGTGCTCAATTCTGATTTAATATGTATACGATCTATTGATTAAATACAGAAAACCGCTCCCTCCATGGTTCACTTGGAATGGTCAAATGAATCACAAGCACCCCGTCCTTTGGAGGGGACGTTAAGCAGTCGGTCCCCGTGACAGAGAGTACAACTGTTGGCCTGTACATCTCAGTTAGTTGTCGCTCAGAGTATGGTTCAAACCCCTGACTGTTCCCAATCCGCCCCAGTCTAAAAAAAGCGGGCCATGTCAGTTCGGTCCGTATAGGGATACACACGGCCTCGGATCAGCATAATCAGTTGAATAAATCCTGACACCAACCACAATCCATACCACGACTTGTGGATACGGCTAAGAAGAAGAACGTCTTTGTGCTTGGCGGGAACGCCCATTGCTTCAAGTCAGCGCGAGCGATTACTCTTGCAACCAACAAATTTGTTGTGCGACGTCACTGCACAAGGTATTTCACGGCCTATAATTTGGATTTGTGCTGTATTAGGAAGCCTATGTGGCATTGTCAACCTTGTATCACATTTATGCCCTTAAAGTTTCATAATTTTGTACTCAATTTTACAATTAGGTCCATTGTATGGGATAATAATAAAATACAGTTATAAAGATGAGTTACTAATAATAATTCCATGTTGTTTCCTGGCGTTTTCCTTTGATTACTATAACGGGGCACATGGGACATAATGCTCATGCTTTGCCAACATCCCTATTCTTATTCAGTAGGCAGTTTTTAAAACGCAATATCAATGGTTGTTGCCTATCGAATATGGAGACATTAGTGTGTATACATGATAATCTCATCTTTGGATTGAGTTCAAAGGTACCAAGTCAACCTTTCAGCCACTGTTTGTTGTTCTTTTTTACCATTTATTGTTTCCCTTTTTCTATGTTTATGCTTCCCCACACCTTTCACTTTATTTCCCCCCATATTTTTCTTGTATGATCCTTCGCAAGATATTCATAAGCCTATACCATCACTTATTGCAAGCTTCTCTGTAAGATATTAAAGCCTATGAATTGACATATAGGTTAAACGCCAATAACCTGGCTGCCTTAAGCGCCCCCGTTAAGGATAAAAAAATCTTAGGTGGACGACCTTTTTGCATGGCTCTGAAAAGCTACTTTAAAATTTGTCTGAAATTCACTTAGTTATATTAAGAAGTGAGGGAATTTCATTGATGACCATGGTTACCTATACCTTTTTCAAACTAGGGGCATTTGGACAGTAAATTTGAGGGCATTTACTCTGCGTCATCATTTTCGCATCATTTGCCCACCACTAGGGTTGCAGCAACTATAGAGAGCTTGTGCTGGGCGTCTGACAAAATGCTGCAGTTTGGTGATTAGAATTAAAAATTTTCTAGTCCCCACATGTTATAAAATTTTGTATTGGCAATATTAGATTGTTACTTTGGTGTTGTTGCATTTATGTATTTCCTCTGGTGAGTTTTAAAGTGAACCAAAGAAATGCCTCAAGAGTTGCCATTCAATTAACATACTGAGTATAAAGTGAAGTAACGGTTGATAACCATTATGTTAAAAGTGACCGGAGGCGATTTTTTAGTACATATTTTCCCAAATTGACTGATCAGTTTGTAGACCTCATACGTGAACACCTTGTATGACACTTGGATCAAGGGTTATTCTGACAAAGTTGTTAAGATCAAGCAGTGTAAGTACCAGTAGCCATTTTGAAATATTGAGAGGGGTAAGAGACACTGCCCCTTTTTTACCCTAAAGGACCTGGATTCAAAATCGGTAACACCCCACATAAAATTTTTACTCTGGGCCAAGAAAAAAGTCTAGAAACAAGGGTGCACGCCCTCTTGTGTCATGTCCTTTAATTTTGTGGTGGGGAGTGGGATTTGGCAGAATGCTCTAATTAATACTCTTTTTACCAGGTATTTTGTAATGCTTTTGATGTCAATTCCACACTAATGGAGTTCTGAATCCTTTATATTATGAGTTCATTATCATGGTCAAGTTTTACACCAACCGGTGACCAAATCCATATTCAGTGGTATTCATCCCTTGCATGCACACCACTTTTTGCTTTTGAAAAATATACGTTATTTGATAAACAGGCAAAAGTTGTAAAGCAGCAAAGCTCATCCTCTGACCTGACCACAAGCCTGGTAAATTGTGCCCCATTGTCTGACTCATTCTAGGGGGGTTCTGCATAGGGACAAAAAAAGTCTAAATAGAATCATCTGCAAACTGCGTCCCCCGGTGCCGTAATTTTATACCCGTCTGAAACGCACTCATCTCCACAACCTTACCAGCAAAATCTGTAAACAACAAATGTTGAACGGCATTCTCTCACGCAGAAGACAGCTCTGTAAAGTTGTATCAATTACAATATAACAGATTGAGAAAGAGATTGGCTAGTTTTTTTTAGACTAATTATAAAAAACATGCAATTTACTCAGATTCAGTGCCAACCATTAAGAACACCTGCAAATGATAACTGGAAACAGTGGTAATATCAGCAATTTAAGAACTGAAGGAGAGAAGCAGGCAGGCACCAACGTTATTATTACCTACCTTGAAAAGTAGTCGACCATTGACAGCAGGTAACCTTCACGTTTGGTTTCCGAGGATGTTCATATTCGCCAAAGTCTACGCCAAGACGTTGGAAGGTATGTATACTTGGATTGGCTTTGTGCCGTGCAGATTTGCGAGTTTGCTGGCGGACGACTGAAAATAGCAAGGAAAAAATGACGGCGGCATTAATAAAGGAATATCGTAGTGGTACCGGATGTTCTACCTTCTGTCCATCATCCCAGTTGTAATAACTATAATAAACTATTAAAAAAAGATATGGATTCATTGCAAATCCTGGACAACCAAAGTGGTCAAAACTTTGCTATCAGACAAAAACTATTACTTTTCTCCATTACCCCGTGAATCTTAGGGCTAAAGGATTGTTTAGGTTGGAGTTATGAGCGGAAAATATGCCCCCATTTTGGTTTCTACCATTACTTAATTTTACACGCTTACACAGCAAAGTCCCAAAATTCCTGTTTGTAAGATCCAAAATCACGTTTTTAGGTCTTGTACCAAAACGGATTGAATGTCAGCGCAACAATTTACAGATAGAGTGTTGGGGTGAAGTCCATTCTATCAGATTGACACTTGAAAACTTCATCTACTAAAATCAGGCGTTTCACTTTAAGATGTTTACATATATACTCGTACTTATATCGGGTCATCACACTTCTGAGAGCATACTTTTAATATATTAAGCATTTAATATAGAGCTCTACAAAGAACCACAGCGGTACAGAAGAAACATGCAACGTGAGGGGCAGCAGCTAATACAGGGCCAATTGCAAACATTCGACAAACAGTGACCGAAACCACATACATCAAATTAGGAAGGGGAAGGAAGTCCAGTTTTAGATTTTAGAAGCAGGAGGAAAACGGAGCACCCGGAGAAAACCTGTTTTTTCAAACAAAATCCCCAAAGTTGTACAGAATTTTTCCCTTGACAATTTTTGCTATGCTAATTAAAAGTTGAGTACAAAACATACCATAAAATGGAATGCAGTGCCCCTGGGCATGCATCCTCAATTGACACCGAAAAGGAGGGGGTAGGTAGCATATACAATAAGTAAATACCTTGAAATCTAGCAGGGTAATGCAGTTGCAACATATTTCCTATAGTAGCCCATCAAAATGACAAACTCTGCTGAAATCTGTAAGTCAATGAATATATTGGTTTTAATGAAGGAAAAACACAGGCACACAGCCAGTCAGCCCCAAACTGCCTGATTGAAACGTTTAACGAGATGCTATATCGTGTTAGAGTCAAATACATACCAAGCTTGTGATTTATCATTTGTGGGCATTTGTGATCCACAGCTCGTCCCCGACTTACCTACAAGATGTTGATATTTTTATGCAATAGAAAACCTTAGTAATCTTGTGCCAACACATCTACGTGCAAATCCGGTCGCATCTGTAAGGAAATTCGCATTTTGTATTTTCTGTAACGTAAACGGACAGAAATTACAGCACCGAGCCTATGGGACGTGGGAAACGCGCAATGCTATACACAAACTGCAAGATTGGGATTAGCTCAAATTTTGGGAATCAGCTTTTCCAAGGATATCTAGTAATCATGTGCTGAAGAAAAGAGAAAGGTGCTGTGGAAGAAATCACGGAAATGCCCCCTTTAAATTGTGTGCAATAGGCTCTGACCCTAAAATTAGCCTAAAGACATAGAATGATATTGATCCCAAGGCTAATGCACCTATCAAAAAATGCCCTGGGCCCACAGTACCGGGGGATGGCTAGGATGCACACGAGGTGTGTTTTTGGAATGTTCAACTCCTCGGCCATGTCCCGGCCCTGCGGGGCAAAATTTTTATGTCAAACCCCCAGCCACTCCGACGCCGCGGGCCGGCCAAAGTGTCGAACCGATTGTGGGATTCACCTTTTGAGTTGCTGCTTAAATTCAATTCTTGTGTATTGTAGCTTTGTCGTACTACGTTATATTACGTTTTTTTTTTGGTTGTTAGAAAACTTGCATTTCGTTTGTACCGCCCCCAAAATGATCCAGGCTTTTTTTGACATGGGCTGGGAACAAATCCTGGATTTGCCCAGTACACCCAAGGTCAAAAAAAGGATAACTCCCCGGCTATCAGGTCGTACAAGTCCCGTCCCCCTGGGTACCCAGGACGGGGCAATTTTTGATAAGTGCAATACACATGGTATACTCAATCTCATGACTCAGAATAGTACTAGTGACAAGATATGAGAAACCATGCAGGATGTACTATAGGATTTTCCAATTCCTTTTTTGAAATAGCTGTCCACATACACGCAAGAGTTGCTGTGTAAAACATGAATTCTTGGAAGTGTCATGGTTCTGCCTGGCGGGGAAAGTCTAGAGCAGAGAGAAAAGGAATTTCGGACTAGACTACTCTTAGGTAGTAATCTATTCATACGACTAACCCTTATGATTAAGTTCCCGGATAAATTTGTTTTAACATTGATCTAAAGACTATCATGAGTTAGTTCACAATAATTGGGATCACAGGAAGTTTACTTAAAGTATGCCTTTAAAGGTGCTTTCCGCTTGATGGCATTGTGTCTCCTATTGATATGAGAGCCGGCCGTGCACATATACACCTAGCTTCCAATAATTGTAAATTATGGCCATCATTTTTAAATTTGGAATAATCTTCTTTGGTGCCATATAAGTTACAACTGTTCGTGGGTTCCAAGCCATTTAAGGTTTGAGAGGTTTGAGGCATATAGATCCTAACTAAAAAGAAATAAATAATTTTCTTTTGAAACATTACATAGAATCTCTAGAGTCTGTAGAATAATGTCTCTTATCCAGGTGTACAAACGATTCTTGCTACACTGGATTCCCAAAAAAAGTAATGTCAACATGTAACAGCGCAAAGTGGGGGCTCAATGTAGACAACAACAAGGTTAAGTTTTACCTGACATTATAATGTGAATTTTAAATCTGGAAAGTGGTTATCACATGATGGTAGGAAGACTTTAAAGAATGCTACATTATTGTTTATTGCAAATAATGAATATCTTAAGCAACTTTGCAGCTGTAAAGTCAAAGCAGAAGGTGTGTGTATCTTGGCTTAATGGCACTTTCACTACACACAAACACGTCATGACTAGATAGTCCATTATAACAGCAGCATAAAAAAAGTTAAGACTATCTAGTCATGATCATCAGGACTACAATGACACTCATAAAGTACCTTGGGAAACAAACTTGCGGTTTTGATGGCTAGAGCATTAATGATGTTGCAAAGCCCTATTCTATACTGTGCTAATATGATGGTAACCACTAAAAGGGCAGATATTTGTTTTATTTTGGGAATGGAAAGGATTTGAGTGGCTCAACTTTCAGGAAGAAAATGAGAAAAAATATGCTTTCATTTGAATTACAATCGATAACTACTGCCGGGTGTAAATCGGGGCGGGTCCCAAAGACGAGTCGGACCACGCACCTTAACAGTCTATATGTGATGATTAAGGTATGGCATAATGATTATGTACCTATGGAGAGTCATGTTCAGCAGGCACGAGGGCATGTTCAGAAGGACTAGTCAGGATGATAAAACGGTAATAGTTCCCATAACCATTTACTCACATATAATGTACCACCCACAGAGTGCGCCAGTTGACGGATTAGAGACCCAGAGAGTGTAAATTCGCCGCCCTGCGTTGAGACAAATTTGACGAGGACTTTGATGTAAATTAGTTCTCGCCAGTCGACTGGCAGATAGGATTAAATTTGTTCACTGAGATGCTTAATCAAGGACAACGGTCATTGTTTTGGTTTAGCTTTCCACCCCATTCGGGATGAATTTAGTATTCTGCCACTTAAATTCGGTTTATGCCGTTAACGTTGCCGAATTAGAGCTGTGGCAGGCCAGAATACTAAATTCTTCCCCCATTTCTGGGTACGTAAAATGACTTAACGTAAATGCAGCACGTGCATTATTGTAAGATATTCGAACAACCACTACTCACATAGAAGGTCGTGTCAATGAAATTCCTGGCATGAGTGTGGCGCAAAATTGTTATCTAATTTTCTCTGAAAAGGATTAAAAGCTTGCAATAAGAACCATTTTGTAGTTTAAAGGCCGACTCGGACAGATTACCGATGAGGGCGCACTTTTTTGTTCAAACAAATGCATGTTTTTTGCATATGCTTATGTTGTCCATTACACTGTGTGAAAAAACTTGACTATTAGAACTCAATGCCCTCATATAGGGAAAATCACAACTTTGTTTAAATTCGGATCTGATGAAATTTTCGTTTACCCGGACGGTTATCCTATCATGGTTACGTTATACTGTGCATAAAATACTCATGCAACGAAAAATCTGATTCACCTGTACTTGTCGAAGTAATATTTTAGATGCTCTTTTTAATACTGCCCAATAATTATAATTCAAATCTCTGACATTAGCCTTTAATTCAGAATTATTAAATCTTCATGAGAAATTTCAATTTCAGACATCATAGCCCTGGTCGCAATTCAGATTCAAGAGATGTGGGTTATATCCGGGATCTTTTGGAGATAACAAAACGCGGCTACTGTACAGTTTCAAGGCTGTGTGAACTTTGACGTTTTCCAAAAAAATTACTAAAACTAAGGCTTCAAACAGGTTTGCCTTTGTCATATTGTAATGTCAAACTGCCATGAGAGGAATTGAAGATCGTTATAGTTAGTAAAAACCCGATGTTAGAGATATTTTTGTGAAATACGGCAAAGGTCACCACATTGTGAAATTGTAGAGTTAGCTGCGGTAAATATCCAAAAGATCGTCTTGAATCTGAATTGCGAGAAGGCAGTGTTCGAAATACACGTGCACACATGCACAAAATGCATGGCACTTTTGGCTGTGATGTAAGCTTTCCACTATACCTGACACATGTGCATCATTAAAAATGTTAGTCAGGAAATTGAATCTGAACAAAAATAACATACTCCATTTCAACTTGGAGAT